>MU226576.1:8278-31849 GCA_018584345.1 Thuja plicata | reverse complement strand
TCTTTTTATTCTAGATTCCTCCTTAAGAGGAAATAGCACAACTGGCACACACATTATGAATGTGGCTCACATGCACATGGGAGTTACATTCAACTCCTTTCTTCTCATCTCTACATAAGAGATGCTTATTTTCTCTTTTTATTCATTCATACATTCACTTGCAACACTTAGTTTCTTCAATCATCTTGCCCCCTCGTGAGCGAAATCAAAAGATGACACATCATAATGATGAGAGAAATAAATCATAGAGAAATAAATCAAAGATAGATTAGGAGAGAGAGAAATTAATTTAGAGCGATCAAGAGGTCCTATTGGTTAGGTTTGACCATAGTTGACCAGATTTGACTAGAGTGAACCTTGATGAAAAGATTGCAGAATTCGAGAAAAGGAGATGAACTTGACAAGAAAACCATCATTAGAAGATTGACTGTGCAAGCATCCGATCGCATTGTTCCCAAAATTTTAAAACCTGATTTTGAGCTGCTTAGGAGTGTCAGATTTTGATTTCGATCATGAAAATGGATTCAGAACGACCCATTTAGCCAAGGGTGCAACTTTCACGAAAAACAGAGCACCTTGAAAAATTAGGTCAATGGCTATATAAGGCTCAAAGGGGTCATTTTCAAATCATTATTCACCTTTGACTTTAATGATGGTGAGAGCTCTAGCTGACATTGAGAGTATTCCCATGCACATGTATCAATTTGAGCACACCCGACGGCACAACCAACCAGCGGAGTATGACACACCTGTGAGTATTCATAACTGGATCTTGTATTTCTGCAAAAAAATTATCATTTTTTAGTGTTAGTGCATATTTTGAGCTTTTTAAATCTTGTTTCACCAAATCTCACGCGAGGAAACAATTTCTTCATGCCGGGCCTAATCACCTTTCGTGCAAGGAAACTATTTCCTCGCGCGGGTTGGGGATTCCGCGCGTGGGCCCCTCCCCAGTCCTCACGTGAAGTTTGCGTTTGCACCATATGAGATTCCTAGAATCTCGTGTGAGTACACATTCTACCTCCCACGAGCCTGAGAGCTCATGTGGGACCAGAGTTTCCTCGCGCGAGAAAAGATTTTTCTTGCATGAGAAATTGGCAAAAAATAAAATTTGTTATTTTTCTTGCGTCGTAGACTCAACCAGTTGAACTGTGAGTAGAATAATTCCATAGCTTCATTTGTTGTCTTTTGCTTTGAAAGTCATCATTGTTGAGGTATTGATCCTATTTTGTCCTTTGCTTTGTAGGTTGATCTCCCAGACATCGGTTTCAGATCCCATCATCCTATCACGGGTGAGTTGTTGCAGAGATTATCAGATGTCGACGGGGCCCACATTGATGGGCTAGGATTGACATATCTACGTGATGTATCTGATATTTGTGTAAATCATGGACTACTTGGAGCCTTGGTTGAGAGTTTCCATTAAGAGATGAATACTTTCCATTTTCCACAGGGAGAGATGACGGTGACTCCGGAGGATGTACACCAGATTTTGAGAGTGCCATTCCATGGAGCTTGTGTGGAGTATTGCATGCAGCTGAGAGATGGTACGCAGGCTTTGAGAGCCATTTTTCAAGATTAGTTGGTGGTGGGTCGAGCCATCTCTTGGGAGGAGTTGATACATACTTATGGCTGAGATCATCCCTTAGCAGTTGTTCTCGCACTATTTTTGAATTGTCACTTGGTACCTGATCGTGGTCAGCACGGTTTGGAGTGCGGCTGGGGTATTATGCTTCAGAAGATGCTAGATGTTCCTATAGTTACTTATGGATGGGGTGAGTGCATACTCTCACAGATGTATCATGAGATGCATGAGATCATGTATCAGGGTGCCCACACCATGGTAGCAGGAGTAGTTATATTGTAGATCTGGGCCTGGGAGCACCTTCCCATATGTAGGCTGATTTTTCATGATATACAGCAACCATTAGAGCCATATATTTACAGATATGCTGGTCCAAAGACCCAGCCCACACTGGGTAAGACTGAGCATTGGTGAGCTTAGATTGATGATATGGCTGCAGTGATATGGAGACCTTGGGCAGCTACTGAGGTTTGGGATGATGCTCGTCATGAGCTATCATACATGTTTTGTTCACATCCTCTGATAGGGTGTTCCATTACCGTGATCGAGCACTTCTTACTTATGCACATATTGCGCCAGTTTGGGCGGCCTCAAGATGTATCGCTCGAGTATTGTACTTATGCCTAATTCATCGACGAGATGAAGAAGGGTTGGTAGAGACTACTTGACAAGGGGCGCAGCATGATAGATGCCCGAGTACCACCAGCTAGGTGGGATTACATGGCAGCAGTGACGAATGCAGGCATGACACCTGCATACCAAGATCAACTGTTAGCACATCCATTTCCTAGGTTCACATCTCCAGTGGGCTAGAATCCTCAGGTGGTGCAGCTGCCACCATAGCAGCAGGCACAACAGGGTCCTCCTCTAGGACAACAGCCTCAGGATCAACAGCCATAGGAGCCACCATCTCAGCAGTAGGAGAGAGTGGTATCTCCACACACACATCAGACAGATATCCCTATGTGGCCCATGGGATCAGATACAGATGTTGGGTTGAGTGTCAGCCAGGATAGAGCTGTAGAGCAGGGTGATGATACTGTCATGGCCGATGTAGTTCTGACTGATCCTCCAGAAGGTGGACAGGTGACTTAGCTACAGGAGGCTCTCCGTAGAGTGAGAGAGAGTTCAACAGATGCAGAGGGAGAGAGATGACCTCCATGTGCAGGTAGTTATTAGAGATGCCCAGATATCAGAGAGAGACTGGGAGATTCAGGGATTACGAGATTCCTTAGCCAGGTCACATCTGGAGACCAGATATGCGGCTTCCTAGGATGCTTATTATTATGCTGCATATACTCTTGTAGTGCCTAAGGCAACGGATCAGCCTTTTTTAGATTATGCTGGTGCTTGAATCGTTCCACCAAGACCACCTCCACAGGGACCACCTTCGGGTTTTCCTCCTTAGCAGCAAGGTATGCCACCCCCTCCACCTCCTCTAGGTGGTTAGATTATGATGTATATTGTACCACCATTTTGAACTATTATGCTCGAGTGGCACCCTTGTATATTTAGACTGATTGATATATATATATATGAGCTCAATTTTTTTGGCATCATTGTACATGTGTATATATTGTTTTAAATATGTATGTTTTATGAGCTGATTTCCTGTATGATTTAAATGTATGGTTAGAAATGTATGCAATGGATGAGTATGCAAATGTTTATGCATATGCTATGAGAGATTTTAGATGGATACATGCCATGTATGATTTGATTTATGCTTATAATGGATGCACATGTTTTATGGATATGTATGCAAATGAATGTATGGAAATGCACTTTTTTTGGAAATGCATGTAATGAAATGGATGCAATGGTACTAATCGTCTCATGTAGGGTATTCACAATATACAACAAGTACTAGCCAAAAGGACGCGTATGAAGATCAAGAATGAGGACCGAACACTCGTGCAATCAAGAAGAACCATGATGAAAGATGAGGACCTTTGAAGAATGAGAAGATAATGAAGAGAGCACCAAATTACCACAATGCAAGCCTAAAATGCAAATGCAAGCCTAAGCTAAATGCAATCCTAGGACTTTGGTTGTTGGACTCATCGTATTCATCATCATTGGGTGCTTTGGATCATCAGAGTCAATACAATCCTTACTGGTGCCGCTGCGACCATTAGAATATGAATATGACTTGAACATCAGATAGAATGTAGGAAATGAATGTAAGCACCGAAGGCACAAAAGCCGAGGTGACCTAAACATTGTTTCTAGCTTAATATAGTATTAATTCGCAAGTAAACAAACAACAATAACAATCAAGGAGATAATTTTGACCTCCCCTTGGCGTACAAATAAACAAGATCAAGGGATGTGAGGCTTTTCCACCTTAATGCAGAAGCTCTTATCACATACACCCTATTTATTTGACATTGTCGAATCATCAAAACCACACCAACAAGCAGTAGACAAAGAAAATATCAATGAAATTCATAAGAATAGACAACATACTACAAAAGAGTCAATCATATCTCAACGTGTTTCAAGGATTATGAATGTGTCTATTTTTAGGGTGTTGAGAAACACCATTGTGCTTGTGAGTAAAAATGTGTTTGAGTGCTATCGAGAGATGTTTACGTCGTGAGATATCTGAAGCGTGTTGAAAAACACAGATGTGTCCAAAGAGAGTGTTGAAAAACACTGTTTGATTAAGGTGTTCAAAAACACCAGTTTGTGCCAGTAGAAAGTTGTCCTTTGACAAGATTACTAACTCAAGTGTAAACCAAAAAGCGATCAAAGTGGGGAACCATGCCCCCAAGTAACGAATGGATCAAAGCCGAACAAACAGATAGTGAAATGAAAGGAGAGATCTCAAAAGTAGCAACAGTAGGAAGACTCAGTGGGAACCACTGGTGACTATTATGAGAGAGATTCTCAAGTGTAATTATCGATAATGAGATATAGGCATCAGCAGGCAGACGTAGTGAGATCCACTGGTGAATGATGCAAAGAGAGTCTCAAGAAGAGATGAAGTGCTATGAGGCATCAGTAGGAAGACACAGTGAGATCCACTGGTGACCAATGCAAGAGGAGAAAGACTCCCAAAAGATAAGACAATGCCCCTAGACTAGGAACATGCCCCCAAGTATGACCAGTTTTAATCCATGTGAGGTTGAGAAAAATCTCAAAGATGACGGAAAGCAAAAGAATGAGCACACTAAAGAAGGAAAGTGAAAAGAGGGAAAGAAAACTAAAGTAGGAAAGCGAAAAGCAACTGCAAGAGAGCCAAGAGACGTTGCGGCAGATAAAGCATTGTGAAACAAGTGGCGCCTATTTACCAGGTTTTCACCATCTTGGAAGAAATTCTATTTTTTCTACCATGATGCTTGTTTACCAGGTTTTCATCAATGGCTCTTTTTCTCTTTTTTCTCTTTTTTTTTTGTATTTTCATTTTTTAATTTTTTTGTTCTTTTCTTCTTTTTGTTTTTTTTTGAATTTTTTGATTTTTCAATTTTTTTTTATATTATCAAGGCGCCTGTTTACCAAGTTTTCACCAGGATAATAGATGCATCAAAGCACCTATTTGCCAGGTTTTCACTAAGATGATCATTTTTTCAGGACATTTTACAATTTTTAGGATTTTCTCTGAAATAAAGTATGTACATGAGCATACAAAGATATCTCAACTGTAGAATTTCTTCAGGTGAAGAGCGTTGATGGGCTCTTTAAGTGGTTCACCTTCTATAGTGGAGAGTTGATAAGCACCATACCCAAATACTGCAATAATGATATAAGGACCAAGCCAGTTCGGCTCAAACTTTCCTTTTTGAGTTTGTTGTTGCTGATTTTTAGGGTTCTCTCTCTGAACGAGATCACCCATCTTGAAGTCTCTAGGTTTAACCTTTTTGTTGTAGCTCTTAGATATCCTCTTTTGATATGCTCTAAGATGATTGAATGCCACCTTCTGACGTTCATCCAGTAATTCCAGCTCTTGAAGCTGAGATATTCTAATGTCATCATCTGTAATGAGGCCTTTCAAAGAGACTTGCAATGTAGGAATCTCCACCTCAATAGGTAATACAGCATCTGTGCCATAGACTAAAGAAAATGGCGTGGTCCCTGTTGGTGTTTTGATACTGGTGCGATAGGCCCATAAAGTCGGATTTATCTAGAGGTGCCAATCCTATCCAGACTTGTGTATAGTATGGTGAAAAATCTTGAGAATTATTTTATTGGAAGCCTCGGGCTATCCGTTCCCTTGGGGATAGTAAATAGAAGACCAGTGTTGAGTGATCTTGAACTTAGTACATAAATTTGTCAGATATTTATTCTTGAACTGTCCTCCATTGTCAGTGATAATAGAGGAAGGTACTCCATATCTACAAATAATGTAGTTCAAGATAAACATAGCTACAGCTTCACTGAGAGGTACTGCCTCAACCCATTTAGTAAAATAATCTGTAGCACTGATGATTTACTTGTGTCCTCTTGAGGAGGATGGATATATCTGACCTACTAAGTTGAAAGCCCACTGTTGAAATGGCCAAAAGGTGATAAAAGGAATGAGTTCCTTAGCTGGAGCATGAATCAAGTTACCATGAAATTGAAATTGCTTACAAGATTTGGTAAATTGCATTAGCTTCCTTCTCCATATCAAGCCAATAATAACTAGCTCTAATAAGCTTACGAGCAAGCATCATGTCATTTGAGTGAGAACCACAAATACCTTCATGTACTTCTTCTAACACACGCTTGGACTCGTCAGGTTCTAGACACCTAAGGAGGGTACCATCTAGACCCCGTCTATACAAGTCATTTTCTACAAGGACGTACCGTGAAGCACTACGGATTAGATGATAGTTTTCATTTCTAGTATATGTGTTAGGAATAGTTTGGTTATGGAGATAGGATTATATGTGGTGTTAGCGAGATGAATCATGTCCAATTACTGAACAGACCATCTGGGAGTCAAGAGAGTCATAGGCATGGTAGCATAATGTCTCCACTAGGAACTCATGTCTGAAATCATTCTCTGGCATTTATAGCATAGAGACCAAAGTAGCCATAGCATCAGCCACTTTATTATCCACCCTGGGGATTTGTTGGAAAGTGACATGTGCAAAGTACATCTTAAGACTATCCACCATATTTTTGTAGGGTATCAACTTTTCATCCTTTGTCTAATAAATGTCGTTCACTTGATTAATAACTAGCTGAGTCTCCAAAGACTTTGAGTTCATCCACTCGCCATTAAATAGAAATCTTGAGTCCATTGATCAGAGCTTCATACTCCACAGTGTTGTTGGTACAAGGGAACATCATTTTATATGCCTTCGACAAGGAATGTCGCTGAGGTGTGATAAACAAAATTCTGGCTCCCGACCCCTATTGGGTGAACGAACCATCAAAGAACATTGTACATGTTTGATGCGTGAGAAGCATAATGGACTCATCTAGGAATTCCATCTTTAATGGTTGGTGATCTGTAAGAGTTTCTTCAGCCAATTAATCAGCAATCACCTGTCCTTTAATAGCCTTTCTCTCAACATATACAATATCAAACTCACTAAGGAGCATGACCCATTTAGCTAGCTGACCTGTTAGGGTAGCTTTACTGAGTAAGTATTTTAATGGATCAATCTTTGCAATTAGCTTCATAGTGTGAGCCAACATGTAATGTTGTAGCTTCTGTGAAGAAAACACCACTACTAAGCAAGCCTTCTCAATCACTAAATAATTCATTTCGTAAGAGACCAATGTTCTGTTGATATAGTAAATATCTCTTTCTTTATGATTTGGATCTTCTTAAGCCAAGAGAGCACCCAAGGATGTTTCTGTCACTGAGATATATAGGATCAAAGGCTTCCCCTAAATGGGAGGCATTAGTATGGGTGGATTAGCTAGATACTGTTTAATCTGTTGAAACCCTTGTTCACATTCTTTGTTCCAGTCATAAGTCACACCTTTATGCAGAGTTTTGGTAAAAGGTTGTGACTTGTCAGATAATTGTGATATAAACCACCTGATAGATTGGAGTCGACCTTGGAGACCCCTGATTTGTCTGATATTACGGGGTGGTGGCATTTCCATTATAGCTCGTACCTTTTCTGGATCCACCTCAATTCCTTTCGTAGAAATGATATAGCTGAGTAACTTTCCTAAAGTAACCCCAAATGCACATTTCTTAGGGTTAAGATGCAGCCTAAATTTCTCCATGCAATCTAGTATAGGACCTAGATTGGTGAGATGTGTCCTTCTATTGATACTCTTAGCAAGTGTGTCATCCACATAGTCCTCCATTGTCCTATGCATCATATCATGGAATATTGTAGTAACCGCTCTTTGATAAGTAGCTCCAGCATTTTTTAAATCAAAGGGCATAACATTCCAGCAGAACGTACCCCATGCACAAATAAAAGTTGTTTTCTCTTGGTCTTCTAGCACAATTTTGATCTGATTATAGCCAGAGAAGCCATCCATTAGTGAATACATCTCATATCCTTCTGTCATATCCATGATCATGTCAATGTTTGGAAGTGGAAAATCATCTTTAGGACATGCCAAATTTAAATCTCTAAAGTCTGTGCAGACCCGAATAGATTTATCCTGTTTGGTTACGAGGACTATATTAGAAATCCATCCTGCGTAATCAATCGCTCAGATGAACCTAGCTTTCAGAAGTTTTTCCAATTTTGCTTTGATCAATAAAGCCACCTGCGGATGCATCTTTCTAAGTTTTTGTTTGACAGGTTTTACACCTGGAGCTATTGATAAGTGATGCATAATGAGATCAAGATCCACACTCGGCATGTCAGAATATGTCCATGCAAAATTTATCTTTTTCTCTTGGAAAAATTCTGTAAATTCCTTAAGTTCCTCTGTAGATAATGACTCGGCCACGTGAATGATATGTGGATGCTCTTCTGTTCCCAGATTTATCGGTCGAGTTGGTTAAATTAACACTGATGAGCATTCCTAGAAGTGACTCAAAACCACATCAAGTACCTCACCCTCAGGCGCCTTAGAGAGGTTTTCACCTTCGGGTACGTCTTTTAGTTTTACTTTTTTTGGCTCTGACACTGCCACAATGTGGTTTTCACCATCAGAGAGCTTATTTTTTCTTCTTTTAATTTTCTAACTAAGGTACTTGATGTCAGCCTCGGTCATGTTGACACTTTCTTCACTAGTGGAGGACATTATGGGCTCAACAGCATGAAGGTAGCAAGCTAAAGTGTAATCATTCTAGAATGTAAGGACTTCATTGGATGGTGAAGGGGAATTCTAGTCTATTAATTCAGGATGTTGGAGGGAAAGGGATATGTCAGGTTCAAGTGCATTCATAGTATGGTCATCAAAAGCATCAACTAGCAAGTTGGGATCTAAACCGATCTCATCCAAAGGTGTGTTTGAATCCTTTTGATCCCTAACGATCGAAGTAGAAGACATGTTAGCACCTATAGACTTGGACTCATTAGGCTCTTCACTAGACCCCTCACTTACATCGAGAAATCTTTCATAAGATCCTACTGACAAACTATCAAACTCATTCTCATGAGAGTCTGTATCGGAACTCTGACTTGGGTGCTTGCACCATGAAGGTTTTTGAGTTCTTGTAATACTTATAGTCTGTTCTTGTGTCCATCATTCTTGAAATACTGGTGGTACATACTCTTCTCCTTTGAAATTAGGATCTTGTGAGTCTTTCCATTGCTCATAAGTGAGAGACTCAAATTGAGTAGTTTGATCAAAATCACTGTCTATTTTTGCAGTACAGGTACGTGGCACAAACTTATCTGGCTCAGCAAAGAATGTTGCCAGGTCTGGAGGGATGGGATAAGGAAAGCAATCCTCATCCAAGCTGTCTTGTATAGTGTTGACTGCAGTTGTATCCTTAGGTTCTGGTGTAGGTTCTACTTTTGGTATAATTTATTGATCCCTAGATGGAATGGGGCCTTTTTGAAACCTAACCCAGTGGTATCTTTTGTCTTTTGCCCTATAGATTGGATAGGTTCCACTAACCCATTGCCATTCACACCTATCGGGCCACTTCCTTTGTACCCAAAATGCTTCATATTCTTAAGACCCTCACTATTAGGATTTAATTCATGAGCCAAGGTAGTTTGTTCAGTTGTATTCTTTCCTTTACAAAGCCAAGCTTTGATAGCTCTTTCTTTGTCTTCATCTTCCAATGGTGTATTAGACTGTACAAATGTACCCTCATAAATTATCTCAGGGTAATGGAAGATTTGTTATGCTTAGAAGGTCTCCCATAGGATCGAGGAGACAGAGGTAGACCTGCTAATGATAGCACAGGTTCCATTTGATACCCCCCCATGCCTATATCTATAATTTTTAGTTTCTGTTCCATGTCTTTGAGCTTGGCATCACAAATTTTTGTGTATTCTCTATTAGTTGGAACAAGAATGTAAGCTGATTGAGTGAGAGCATTATAAGAAGAACCCATGCTAGCGGGAATGGTCACCTCTGCACCTTGAAAAGAGAACTTGATACACTGATGATATGTAGAAGGGAAAACTTGCATCTCATGGATCCACGGTCTTCCCAGCAAAATATTATATGCAAGAGGAAGGTCTAGCACCTGACATATGACATTTCTTTCAAATGGGCCAACCCGAATGGGTAACACATTTAGACCTCTGGATGTCCTCTCTTCCTCATCATAAGCTTTTATGGTAATTCTTTTTCAGGAATCTATGCGATCCTCACCATAACCAATTTGAGAAAGAAAATGAGCGGAACAAATATTAAGACCAGCACCATTATCAATGAGCATGCGACAAACTAGCTGCTTTCCTATCATGACTTCTATGTGCAGGGGAGCATTGTGCGAGTGACTAATTGAGTGATCATCTTCTTCAGAGAAGGATAAATAATGAGGCAAGGTAAAATGACCCACCATGGATTGAAACTGATCCAAGTTGATATCTTTGGGGACATTAGCTTCAGTAAGAGCTTTGTCCAAAATCTGCCTATCAACAGGCGAGATTTTTAATAGCTCAAAAATAGTTATCTGAGCATTGGTGCTTTGAAGCTGGTCAAGAATGATATAACCAGCAACAAGAGGCGTGGGGACCACCTTTGTGTTTTTGTTGGTAGAACCAACAATAGTCTTATCTGCAGTTTGTTTTGGTTCAGATGTTGTAGCAGAAGGGTTAGGGCCCTTGATAGAGATTCTAGCGTTAGATCGAGTAACAATGCTCACACACTCTTGAGGTGTTTTAGATTCAGATAATTGGGACCTAGGACTTCTCAAGACAAATGGGGTTCTGGGTCTAGAAACATTCCCACTTCCCTTGCTGGTAAACATATTGCAATATTCCACTCACATTGGTTCAATCATGTTGATCACATTATCGTAAGTGGTATTGGTGTAATTAACTTTGGCATTATTATTCTGAGCGTTGGAGGATTCACCTTTCTCATGATGAGGGAAAGGTTTTTTGAATTCTTGATGATCTGAAATCTTGTTATGATTCTCCACAACGATGACCTGGTTATCGATCAAGTCTTGAACTTTATGCTTTAATTGGAAACAAGTAATAGTCGTGTGACCCTTGTTCTGATGGTAATCACAGTAAGCATTCTCATTCCACCAATGAGGTCTTGGTTGTGGATCATATAAACATTTCTCCAAAGGAGAAAGAATTTGATTTTGTACCAAAGTTTTGAAAACCACATCAATCAGTTCTCCTAGAGGAGTAAGTTCACGTTTGGGTCGTGGTGCCCAAGGTTTGTTGCCAGCAAATTTAGAAGGTTGTTGAGTATTAGTCGCAGCCTTTGCGATAGCTTTGGTCACTTGCATACCTGAGGTGAGATTAAAGACTGGTTTTAAAGAAGTTGAATTCATGTTATCAACTACCCCATCATTCACAACATCTCTATTCTTGTTGGGAAATTTACCTTTGTCTTTGTTGGACGATGAGGAATTTTGCTTGTTATCTTTATACAAGGTCAATTCACCTTTTTTAACCATGAAGGCTTCTATTCTCATAGCCTATTTTATCATACTATCAAAGTTAAGGGGATCTTGAAGTTGAACTTGATATCTGAAGTCAAGGGTGAGATTATCCAAGAATATGTCGAGTTTCTCGGACTTAGGTATTTTGTGAGGGTACTTTGTGCAAAGTTGTCTCCATCTTTGGAGAAATGTCAAGAATGGTTCCCCTTGTTTCTATTTAAGGTTTCAAAGATCCCTTATATTAACCGAATGTTGAATGTTATGAGAATAGTGTTGCATAAAAATATTAGCAATCTCGTTGAAAGTTTTGATACCATTGGGCAATCGTGAGAACCATTCCATAGCGGGCCCACCCAAAATTTGTGGAAAAAGATGCATCAAATACGTTTGATTATGTATAAACTCCATTGACAAGGCATCAAATTCTCTCAAATGATCCTAGGGATCAGAGGTACCTAGATACTTTTCATATTTTGGGAGCTCTACACCTTTGGGAAAAGGTTGCATAATAATACTCTTATCAAACAGAAAAGGACATATGCTTTCCATTGTAAACTGTTGCATAGGTTTGTCCTTATCTTTCATGAGTTGACTGAGTTGTCCTTGCATGTCATGAATTATCTTATGCAACTTGGAGGTTTTAGTTTCCTCTTCTTTGGCGACAAGTGTATCTAATTGAAAGTTTGCAGGTAATTTGACTCCTTGATTCGCTAAATCTAGGAAATATTTTTCTTTGTCTTCCGCAAGGAGTATCTCCATCATTTTAATAAGAGCTTTATTAGACCTTGCTGTGTCTATATCAGTCTGAGTTATAGGGTCATCGTCATTGCCAAGAATTTCATAAATACTATGAGTTTGTTCTTGACCCTGGTGTTGTTCTTCTCCCTGATTACCTTGTTCCTGACCTTGTTCGTGACCTTGTGTGTAATTGAAAGGGGATGACATGTTGTTAACTTGAGATTGTTTCATATGCACTCTTTCAATGTGAGAGTGAGAACTCATAGCTGATGTGCTCTTTGGTGAATTGAAAGGATTGGTGTGTGAAAAAGGATCACTAAGACAATGAGAGTCGTTAATAGGAACTACCCAAATGGATGAATTCCTATAGCTTTGGTGACTTGAAAGAAATGGGTTATGCTGATCTTGAAACAACAGATTAGAACAAAACTGACGTACTGGTTGCGAATTAAAACTTGGGTTTGCACTGAATGGTGAAGAGGAACGTGATGATCCCTCTTGATTATCCACTTGAATAACAAGTTCAGAATGACCTTTCTCTTGATTGCAAGGTTTACTTCTACCTACTTCAGAACCACGTATAGGAAAGATATTATCGCTCCTAGTCATAATAGGCATAGAAAAAGCTGATAGGAGAGGAAACCTAAGATCTGACTCAGAACTTTGTCTCTAAAGATATCAAAAAAGGCAAGGTAAAAGTCTAGAAGAACCAAGGCATGAGATGCACCTAGCACGAATCGTCAGAGGTATGGCTAGAATAGCCGAGATATGACTATCGTGTCGCAAGGTAAAAAACATAAGAAAAATAGGATGGAGACAAAGAGACAAGACAAGTTTGAGTATGAATCATTCAGTTTGCAACTTGGAACAACTAGTTTCAGTCTGCAGACAATGAAGGAACAAGCAATCAAATCTAGACAAGAGGCAGATAAGGAAGATGAACAAACTCAGTTTTCAAGGTAAAGACCAGGTTTTGAGACACAGTGAGAATTTTTCTCTAATGATATATCCATGCTTAGGATAGTTTTGAGATGATGTAAATCAGCAATCTTTGTTTCAAGGTGACAAGCATTCATTTAAAAACACAAAGTTTCAATCGGGTAGTGACGCAAACAGTAGTAAAAAACAATTCCACCAAGGACAAAGCAACTTGGTAGAAACATGGGAGTCTTTGTTTGAATGATAGAACAAAGAGTTTAAGACTTATCCCTACAAATAAAAATGGTTGAGAAGACAAAATTTGTGCCCCGCTGTCTTATGCGTATGCGTTCACCTCACACAGCAGTGTCACCCACAAAAGAGCGCCCGTGTTTTCCATGTTTCCAAGGACTAAGTATATATGTTCGAAGGTAACCCTTAAATAGGGGCCAGTTTCATATACCACTTCAAACATCTAGGTGCATACCTATGTCGAGAATCTAGGGGAGAGATTCTTCCCTCTCCCTGCGCGCAGATTATGCCTCCTTTCGGAGGTGAACCGGGTAGGCATCTAACTAAGAGTATTTAATAGGCTTCCATTCACAATAACCTCTGGTGCCTCTGATACAGAGTGGGGGCCTCGTAGCCACACCAACACTTGTAAGTCACACACCATTGCAAGCAAGGCTAGGAGTGGTGCCACTTAGTATGAAAAACAAGGCTTTCTCATGATGATAGTTGAATTCAATGAGAAAGAAGTTACAATGGCTTTGGAGTCTTTAGATTACAACAAAGTAGACTTTATTAGAGTGAGGTGGAATCACCGGTGAAAGGTGTGTACTCACTTGGGTCATTCCCGGAGGTTCAACTTCTGGCAGGCCCTCTAAAGGTGACTCAACTTGGTTTGGATTCAAGGGTTTGATTTTCTAATTCTCTCAATGAGAGAAGAGCATACTTCTCTACCTTTGCACATCACCCAAACACATCAAACATGTTCATAACTGAGATAGCTTCACTCCACCAAGTCCACAAGTCTTTGGGTTTCTGATTCTCTCAAAGAGAGAAGAGCATAATCCCCTAACAAGTAGAAGTGCTAAAGATTCACTTATCTTGGTTTGCTTCCCCAAGTATCCATCATGCTAGCAAGATTTGGGTCTCGAATTCATCCATGGGCATCAATTCCATGTAATGAAGAGCCTAATACCCTACTTTGCTATTAGATGCCTTACAAAATTTTAACAAAGCCCTATTTAGACTATGTGAATGAAAAACAGTAAACAAACATGACGTTTTAATAATGTCTTTGACTATCATCCTGCAAGTAAACCGTTAGAATGTTTTAATCAAGAGAACCTGCAAACCACTGTTATGCTGCAGCAGAAAACCAGAAATAGAAAAATCAGAGCAGAAAAAAGATGTTAGAATAGAGAAATAACAGATTAAAAATTCAAAATTTTAAATGCCTGTCTGTAAAAGTTCACGCAAGAAAGTACTTCGATGCACACGAGAAATTTGTTTCTTCACACGAGCAAGTGCTACAGCAGTAAATCTTTGCACGGCTCGACGTAGAACTTCACATGACTCAAAGTAGAACTTTGCACAAGAATCTGTACCAGTGTAGTGCAGACGTATGAAAGAGCGTAAAAAACACAATCAACAGATTTAGAAATGAGGCCAGAAATAGTTTTTTCTGTCCCGCGGTGGGTGCCAAAATGTTATATGCTGAATGTAGACCTCTGAATTCAACACAAACACAAAATGGTCTTTACACAATTGCTCAATTCACAAAGACAAACATGAATTGTTTGTCCTGCAAATTTGATTAAGGTGACCTGTTGCCTCCTAATTAGTTGTGGATGTTGAGTTTACCCTCAAAACAAGAGCCAACAACCTGACCATTGCTAACATGGAGGATTTAAGAAAGCAAGAAGAGAAGAATTGCCATTATTCTATGAAATCAAAATTGCAACTAATCTATGAAAAGAGATGCAATTAAAATAAGAAATTGAATGCTTTTAATCTAGAAATGAGAGTGCTTGTAATCTATGAAAGGAATTTTCTCTTAAAGTAGAATTGAATTGCTTGTAATCTATAAAAACTTGAAAGCATAAAACTGAAATGTTAGATATAGAAATGAATCTTACATGAAAGCATATATCTTCAATTCCAATTCAAACCTTAGCCTAATTGTGTAAAATTAAACTTGAAACATGAAAGAAATCAAATGCAAATTGACTATAATATTGATGCTCTCCAAAATCATCCTCCCTAATGAAGAAAAATAGGTCCAATTTATAGAAAACTAGAGCAAGAGAGTGAAGAGGTTCTTGAAAAGAAACAGTTGTCTCTTTATTCTCTTTTGAGAAAAATATGCAAAGATTATTTAAATAAAAGGGGGGGTAAAAGCACAATAATTTGTCACCCTTTTACAAAGGAAAAGGACAACAACACCAAAACTATAAAACTTCAAGGGCATAAAAGTCACACTTCTATTGAGAATTTGAAGATGATGTAAACTGATGAAATGTGTCAAATAGGATGAATTTTATGCCTATAATTTTTTTTAAAAAATTTGAACCAAAATTAATATGTTTTTTGAATTTTTTAGGTCTATTTTTTATTTTCTGAAAAAACTGTAAATTAGGGAGTTTACTTCCCGCCAAATCATTATAAGTAAAACATTGTTTTTTCCTCCAATTTTATAATATGTTTTAGATGACATGTATAGGTAGTGAAAGAAAAAAAAAATGTTTTCGATGTATAGTTTGCCCGTTATAAGTATTCAAAGTTGAACTTACTTGAAATCAACAATTTTTATCTGCCGCCATTTTTGTCCTATCAAAACTATACCAAAAACCAAAGAAATTACATAGTATTGAAGATGACTCTCTTCTCTAGTGTTATCTATGATTTTAAATTTTTTTTGAATTGATTTATAATTTTTTTATATTATCCGAAGCAATGACTTCTGAAAGCTTTAATAACCTACATGTAGTTTTTAACAAATTTGTTCAATGTTTTATAGTTGAAACAATATAAAATTTATATGTCAAGAATCGTAGTTCCGAGATCTAGAAAAGGGAACTTTTGTTTTTTTGACATTATCTAGTTTGAGCAGAGAAAAAACCAGCAGAAGTGCAAACTTTTGGATTTTTTTATGTTTTTGGAGGTTTGGCTGCCACATGGCATGCCACCTAGGTAGACTGGGCCGAGTGGGACTTGGCCGAGTCCTACTGGCCCTCCCATTGGCTTGTGCATGAGCTGACTTGGCCACATAGGTGCCATTTTGTGCCATGTTGACTCGGTCAAGTTTGACTGGGCCGAGTTGGACTGGGCCGAGTCTAACTCGGTCGAGTCAATCAAATTGTCCTAAAAGGTGACAGATTATTGTGTTTTTACCCAGGGAATTATTGCCACATAAGTGTCCTTTCAAATGGAATTATGGAATTCCTTTTTGAGGATAATTCATCCAATAATTTAAATAACCTTTCAATTCCTTTTATGTATATTAGCTAAAGAGGGTGGAGTTGATTTAATTAAAAGCACTTAAGACTTTAGGATTAAATCAATTAATCATAGGGGTTTTTTAGATAATAACTCTGAGAATTTAGGAATTAAATATAATGTCAGATTTATGCAAATTTGGGTATTTTGCATTTGAAACTCAGTCAATTAAAGTCAATCAGGAGAAGAATTTTCCTAGTACAACAGGACTTCGAAGATGAGAAAATTGGAAGAATGCACCAAAATTGATTGAATTATTAGGTGCCAATTTTGGGGTGTTACAAGTATGTGCACATATCATGTTTTTAATACTATTGTCAAAGGGGGAGATTGATGACATTGCTTTTCCATTAGTATACTTAAAGAAAAACACAGTCAAGAAGCATTACCGACAGACAGAAAGCATTACTAGCGAATCACAAGCAGTACCAATGAAATGCAAGCATACCCGACGGAACAAAGATTTTTGAGGAAACTCTAAGTATAAAGTTGACAAGCTTCACCGGCAAAGAAAAGCATTACCGATGATACAGTTTTCCAGAGAAACCTAAAAAAGATAGACAAGCACACCCAATGACATGTTCAAGAAAGGAACACCGGCGACCAAGAACACCGACTGTCAGAACCGACAGTCAGAAAAGCCGCAATTTGTGTATCTGATTTATACACGGTGGATAAAGCAAAGTTATTCTATTTTGTAGAATTTTTTTTTTGTTTTTAATGGTCATGTACACTTTATGTAAATGCTTTAAAGCATCCTAATGGATCAAAAAGCATATCTAACTACAGATCAAGATCAAGTAGTATATCTTGGATCTAGAGTTAATCCACGTTGCATGAATCAAGAATTGAGCCTAGATTAGTATAAATAGATGTTCGTACTCAATTATGAGTACATGAATTCTTTATTATGATAGTCATGAAGAGCATCTAAGGAGCAGAAGGCAGAATCCATGCAAAGAGTAGAAACAAAGCACATCAGTTATCAAGAACACACACAGGCTACCGACGAGCAGATAAAGGTAATACTCAATCATGGAAGGATGATTAATAGTAGTTTGGAGCTTAATAGGATCTGTTATCAGTAATTGAAGATTGCATTTATCATCAGATCAAAGACCTATGTAGTTACATTCTAACAAGTGCATCACACCTAAAATCATTTTGTAGAAGGTGGACTTAACCGTCCTTTGTAAATCTCTTAACAGAGTGCACACTTAATAGTGTTGTTAAAAGCTTCAAACGAAGTAGATCTTAACAGGTCTCCCCTGTAATACTCCTAACAAGGTAGGTCATCAAAAGTGACCAAAATTGTAAGCCTTAATCGGCTCTTCTTATCTACAGATTGTGAAGTTTGTGGGTAACAATCCCCACCATAGTTTTTACTTCCTTAACAGGAGTTTTCTGCGATACCATATCTTGTGTTATGTGTTATCAAATTTCATGTATGTTTCTTTTACTGTTACATATCAAATGGAATGTATGATATGATTTCTTTATGCAGATGAACATTTAGATAAGTTATTTTACAAACTGATGACAAAGGGTTAATGGGATAATCAAGGAAAAGAATTAGAGGTACTGATTCACCCCTCCCCTCTCAGTACAAATTATCTCAATATAATTCCAACATGAAGATTAATATAAGGCAAAAAAATATCACACGAGGAGCATATTAAGTGCATAAGTTCTTTCTGAGCCTTAACTGACCATGGAAAATTCTTTTATTAGCTGATAGGCTATTTATGACAAGACCTGGATCACTCATTCTGTTAACTCAAACGCGACATTATGCTATTGTTGTGCAGATGATGACTGGGAGGTCTGCTTCCTGAGTTTGGCCAACTTTGTGTTTTTCAGTTTTGTTTATTGTTTTGGTATAAAGATTAGGGTTTCATGAGTTGCCATGATTTCAAGGTTGACTATGAATGGTGCATATTTGGCTTAATTTTTAGAATTGTGATTGTAACTAGGAGGTTCATATATATATATATATATATATATATATATATATATATATATATATATATATATTTGTTTGTATGAAGATTTTTTCAGTTTTTAAGTGAGAAGACACAATTGTTTCGGTCTCGCTTTGTTCTCCTAACAACTTTGGATTTTTCAGTTTCTAGAATAGGGTATGGAAATTCAAAGTAGAAATGATAGAGGAATTTTGTTAGATGTTGTAGTTGCAATTGTTGTGGTAGACATGTATGCAAAATGTGGAAGGGTAAGAAAAGCATGTGAACTGTTGGAGAAAATGCCTCAAAGAAATGTGGTCTCATGGATTGCATTGAATATAGGATATGCGCAGAGGGGTCACCTACAATGGTGGATCTTTGGGAACAATGATTCACCCAAAACTATTTTGATACCTCCCCTACCAAGTTTAGTTAGGTGCACGGAATTACATGTGTTAGCTTGACAGTATTCTAACCTTTCAGCTGCAAGGCATTTTAATTTTTTTGAGAGTTTTATTTAAATTAAATGGAATTTTGATGTTATGTTACTATCTATTATGATCAGAGGATTATTATAGCTCTAGCAACTTTTGGGATGGTAGGCTGTGAGATACATTTAGTGTAGCAAAGTTAAACTGTTATTAGGGGATAAGAGCCTTCATGTTTGGATTCCTGTTGATTTACATTTTTCAAAAATTCTAAGCTCGTTGGGTTTTAGTTTTCAAATCCAATAATCACCATGTATCCATTGTTGATGGAGCATCCACGAGTAAACCATGGGTGGGAGCTGTCCAAGCTGTAGATACTTTTGGTTGCGGAGTTGGAAATTATACATGCTCCAGTGGTTATGGAGTTGGAAATTATACATGCTCCAGGAAACATCTATAATATTTTTAGAAAATAATAGATGAATTAGTATAGATTTGATTGAAGCACAATTTCTAATCAATATTAAATGCTAAATGAAAACAATTAACATAATCAGAGATAAAGAATGGAAGACATAAATGAATTGAGACATGAAAGACACTCGATTTATGTGGTTTATCAATTTGACTACATCCACTTGAAGATGGGATTCACTACATTTAGAGAATGGAGGAAATCTCTGTATTAATATCACTTTTTGGTTTATGCATATAGCAACAAGCTTACTTAAGCTATGCAATAATCAAATATTACATTGTCTACATTGTATTGGTAACTTTGAATGGAATACTAAAGGTTGAAAAATTGAATGGAAGAGTGAGTGTGTTGAACTAAACTTAACTGACAATAATTGTGTATAAGAGAGATAAGTGTGTGAGATTTGAAGTGTGTTGCCCCAGTTTTGGTCTTTCTACCCCAAGACAAAAATGGATGTTCTATGTGTAGTAGTAGTAGTGGATGTTTCATACTAGTCTAGAGTCTAGGTCTAGTAGTCCCCTTAGGATAGAAGGCATTTATCGGATTTCCCTAACTTGAATTCTCCTTCCTGAGTCAAGTGGATCATGGGTCTAAAATCTTGCCTTTATCGGGTAGGTTAAGTTCCCAATCCGGTAAAGGCCATGTTTTTAATGATTCTAACTTAAAAATCACCTACAGATGAAATAATTTCCTGATATCTTTAAGATGCAGCTTTGGCGGGAAATCATGTTGTGACTTCTCCATGGCAGAAAATCAGATAAGGAGTGCGCTTTTCACAATTGACAAGCTTATGAATATCAGAGGTAAATAAAGATGGAAAATGAGGAAATCAGCAATAAGAAAGCTTTGAGCGCTCATAGTGAACCTATGGAAAAAAAAAATGATCAAACAAAGAATATTTCATGGAATTCACCATAGGCGAAAAAATGGAAAATGGCTTCTCCTCTGCTCCTACCGGCAGGTTCCGACTCACGAGATACATTTTTTGCCAAACTATCAAGGTGAAGAAATTTTGAAATGAAATTCATCCTATAAGAGGTCTAACATATATGAAAGCATATGCATTTGATGTATAATGTTTTGGCACTCCTATCTGCCAGAATCCTTCTTTGGCAGATTTTCAGACAGAGAGCATTCCTAAAGTATTTTTTTGCCCAAAGGAGAAGTGGAAAATTAATTCTCTGCCGCTTCAACAAAGTTACCGTTATGGTTACTAAAGTAAAAAAATGTCTTCTAAATACATGTAAAGCAAAGTAATTAATTAAAATAAGGTCATTTTACTTTGTAACGGACTTATTTATTAATGTAAAGGTCTTCTCATTCGTGTGGTGTGGGAAGTTGGCCGTTAAATGGTAAGAATTCAAAAAGTATAAAATCAGTTGAATTTTTTGAATCGGAACCACCATTGTTCACCAAATTGTTTGAATCCAAAGTAGCTAAGATCAGTTGCTCATTGTCTTTGTTTTTCGAAGAGAAATTTGAATCCCCAAGGTGAATCATACACACATGGCTTCTAAATTTATGGGATTTGATGGAATGAACGACATTACTTTTGAGTGGCATAAAATCTCAGATACCTCGCTAAAGTTCTTCAACATGCAGAACTTTCAGAATAGATTGAGAGTGGAGCAGATACATCCTATCACTGAGAAGCTTAAGGAGAGTGGGTTAGTCAAAGCCGCTGATTTTCCTATAGCTGTTCAAGCTCCGAAGTTGGTTTGGGAATGTATAGCCTGATACAACCCAGACACCAAGAAAATTCTCTTACTAGACAACACGGTGCTCCTCTCCATTGATAGTGAATCTGTCCAGAATTCTCTCTGCATCCCAGAGAAGGTAGAATTCTCTAAGATGACTTATAGTCAGGTGGTTTCCGAATGCTCAGCAAAGAGACTAGTCTGGAAAAGGGAGATTATGAAGTCTTGGTTTAAACAAGCCAAGAGCACCAAGGGCAAATTGCCCAAAACATTATTTGATGCAAATCTGAAGCCTGAGATCGTGGATATCCTGGTATTACTTCACAGGATTAGAGGTGAGGGTGAAGCTATTAATTTTATTAAACAACATTTCTTCCTGGTCTAGATAATTTGTTCTCAGCACCATTTCATTGACTGGGCCTTGATGGTGAGTGAGAATCTCTCAGATGCCCTCAATAGGGCCAAGTTCCAAAATGAATTTTACATGTCTTCTGTCCTCATATATATTTTAGCTACAATTCAAATATGGCCTGGGCTTCCTAGGTTAGAGGAATTCCCAGATGATGTAAAGAGCTATGATTTTTTCCCTTCTTTGCAACTACATAATAGCTATGCTGATTATCTCACAGTTAATGATGCCTGTACAATGAGACTGTGTAGGGAGCTACAAGGTTGTCTAGAGAGAAGATTTTCTCCTGAAGCCATGGCTTTTATAAGCCAATTTGGATGCTATTTTATTCAGTTTGGAGATTTCTCATATCTTCATCTTGCAGGTTTTGACGACTTTCCTTTGAAGCTACCTAGATATCCTACAGATATGATCATGCTGATCGAAGTAATGAGGAAAGCACTCCAGGTGAACCTAATTTGTTCAGAGGAAAGAAAGAAGGACTATGAGTTCCCAATGGCCATCAGAGCTTACAGTTGTGCATCTTGATCAGAGGCAAAGAATGTCCTTAAAACATTCTCAAAGAAGTTCTCTCTAGCAACATATGATGTTCTGAGGCCGCAGTATGATCTGGTTGATTATGCCAGAGATGTCTTATAGATGAGCCGGGCCATTCACCATGTACCTAAAATTGAAGACTATTGGGCCAATTGCAAAGATGACTTGGAGAGAAAGGAAAGATTCTATGCCCCGTTAACCATTGAACGGATCAAGAAGTTCAATGTTAACATTGCAATAGAGGGGTTAGAATATGATGGCAATCACTTGTATGATGACACCTACTTGGAGTAAATAATGTCCACCCCTATCAGTTCAGAGCCTATGCTAGACCAGGCAGTGAATGACTTGCAGACTCTAATGGCGGGTATTTACAAAAGAATAGTCCAATGGGTTGAGTGGACTGCAGGACAAAGGAAGAGGTCAGAGAGGAAGCCCCCCACTCAGCGAACTCCTACGAAAGCAACTACTGGTGTTGCAACCACTTCCTCAACAATAACCTCTAGAGTTGCAAAAGGACTAATTAAACCATTGGGAGGAGGCGATGAACCCCCTGAGAAAGCCTCTCTCTTAGAGAAGACCTATGGAGAAGGTCCTCTTCTAGATGTCAGAGTCACAGAAGAAGTCGACCTGACAAATAAAACTAAGTCTACAGCTGAGCTTTCCAAAGCTACAAAACCTGAACAGCCAATTAGTACCATTGCTATTGATACTTTGGTCGGGACTTCAACCCAAGAAACTCCAAAGAGGGCATCCCCTGTCATAGTGGAAGTAGGAGAGGATACCCCAAGTACCTCTACAGAATTGGACAAGAGAGGTGGAGAGCAATAGGAGGTCGCTCAAGCTATGAAATTGATCTCCTCTTCACCTACTTTGGTGAATCCATCCGCTTCCCGTCCTAAAGCTACTCCTCCCCTAATTAGGAAGATGTTCATCGAAGAGTTGGTCTCTGCCAACAAGGTCACTAGCGCAGAGTCATGGATAGAAAACACTCTAGAGTGCAAAAGGAAGAGGGTGGAGGAAGAAATTCCCAGCAAGGACACTCTATCACGAGCTTTTCAACCCAAGGCTACTACAAGTAATCAGAAGAGTGTAAAGACAATGTCTACTCTGGGTCAGGATCTTGAGATAGGGAACTTCACCATGGAAGTAGCCAAGCCCACCAAAGAAGGCAGACTCAAATATCTGGCAGCTTCTAACTTTCAGTTGCAGTCATTTGATATGGGCTTGGCTCGACATGATACCAAAGTGGATTGGTGGAAGTCCACCAATGTAATAATAGAGTAAGAGTTGGAAAACCTCAAGACTTCCAAAACCCAGCTTAAGGCAGAAGTGGCTCAGCTGACTGATTTCATCAGATAGATCCTGACTCCTATTGT
>MU226575.1:134941-168520 GCA_018584345.1 Thuja plicata | reverse complement strand
AGGTGATCAGTTATCTAAAACCTTGTATGGAAAATGTATGTTTGTGAACTATCTGAGCTATTTGTGGTTTAACCCTAGTAGTAAAGTCTGTTAGCCTATATGTTGATTAGAGACTTGAAGGGTCAAGCTTTTTAATATGTGAGTTGGAGTTACTGTTTTTGTCCTTTATCAAAAGTCTAATTTCATTCTTGGTGTATCACCCCATTTCCCATTCAATTTTAAAAATTTCTCCCTTTTCCTAAAACAAAATTGCAAATTAGGAGAGTGATATTCCATATTTTATAGGAACCGGCCTAGAATCTAGAGATTCCTCTTCATTCATAGTCAACCCACAGCTAGGAGAGGTTTCCATTGTTAGGATGGAATTGTCGTGTAGCCCTAATGCCTAAGTTAGGGTGACAATTCTAAACGTGAACAAAGTCAAAGATGAAGAATTTTGGACCATGCAAAATCCTAAAGAAGCATGATTCGGGAAATGCTTATGAACTATAGTTGCCCAGTGAACTCAATATTTCACATATGTTTAATATTTCAAATTTGAAGGGGTATCGTGATGGAAGTATTAAAGATGAAATAACAGAAGCACTATGGAATATTCTAGCACATTCTTCAACTATAGAGGAGATAAAAGACATCTTGGATAGTCATGTTGACAAAAGCACAAGAAATTGGAAATATGAAGATTACCTGGTCAAATGTAAAGGAAAGCCTGTAGAAAATTCATCATGGCCATCAAAAGAAGAGGTTGACCACCTTGGTTTTCCTCTACACACTTGAGTTGTGACAAGGTCATTTCTCAAATTACCCCAGGTGTTTGATGCAAGAGCATCTAGGGTATAAGAGAAATCTTGTATCACCCAAAAATATTGTGTAGTTTTTCAGTAAGCAATAATTTTGGCAGGGTTACTATTTTTAGCAAGTTTACTATTTTTATTAAGTTTTTCATTTGAGCACAAATCATTCTAATTTCTTCCTTGGAGGTTCATTTTGGATATATAATCATGTCGATAAAGTTTCATGGAAAACTCAAGTTCGGGTGTGAAGATATTGATTTTTTGTTTTAACGAGGTGGTACGAAAAAACTTTGAACTCAATTTTGAAGGCCTTAGAGGTTTTGAAAGGGGTCAAAGCTCACTATGGACAACACTTTGTGGTCCTAGGCTATAGGGTGCTTTGAGAGGTTTTCAAAAAGTGGTTATAATAATAAATCGCATGCACATGTCAAAAGTTATGGCTTCTGGAAGTTGTACCATCAAGACTCAAGTTTCTACACAAAAAGGAAGAGAGAGAAGAATTATTTAGGAAGGAAATTGAACCTTGGGCGCCAAAATGGGAAAGTTTCACTTTATATAATATTCTAAGGCAGTTATTGGTGATACATATACAAGGATGAAGGTTGGTTTTAGGTTAGTTCTAGAAAGTAGTTTGTGACTCTGTCTTGCAGATTATTGTAATGAGAATGCCCATGTGGTTGTAGCATGTTATTTTTCTAAATATTGTAATTTAATTTGCTTGAAGATAACATAAAGTAATTGTTTTTGTTCTTGCAATTTTCTATTTATTTCCCTGTTGTGTTGTGTGTGTTTGGGTTAGTAAGGGGAGTAACCATCATCATCAATGCTAAATTATCATCAACATTTGTCTCACAAGATGTTGATGCATGGTAATTTATAAAGACAAACAAAGTAAAATCCTATGACATACATGGAACCACGTGAATTAAGTTCATAAAGGATGAAATATTTTCCAAATGCTTCGCAATCTCATGCATGGACATTTAAGATCATATATTATAAAGGAAGGCAATACCATCAAACATAAAAGGACAAGAATCAAGAAATAATGCAAAAGGGTTCATAATACATGGTGTGTGCATGACGAGAGTCCCAAAATAGTTAATCATAGGATTCCATAGTAAAATATATGAAAATGAAGTTTAATTAAAAGTTTAGAAAGTATGGATTGAATATAGATAAAACAATGAAAGCCCAAAACCTTAGTCTAGATCTAAATTAAAGAATGTACTAATTAAACTTATTTGAAAAATAATAGAGATATAAAGAAAGTAAAACTTGTAGAGGAGTTTAAATGTCAAACTCATCAAAATTTAAGGAGATGAATATATCTTCTGTATATGGAAATAGACGAAGGAATATCACTAGTCGTATAATCTAATCAACCTAATTTGTAGCTAAGATTGATCATGTGATAAAAATTATGGAATCAAAAATTAACATTAGCTAAAGTACTTAACTAGTTTTGGCAATCGATAGATACATTTCCTTATTTTAATAATAAATACTAGCAATCACACCTTAGTGTGCAATGGGTATGCCGAATAGGTATGGAAGTCAACAAAGTATTTGTCCATTTGACCCTGTGTGTGTGTGTGTGTGTGTGTGTGTGTGTGTATTCCCATCTCTATCTTAAATTTTCTATCTCTCCCTCTCTCATTATTTCCTTATGTGGACTCTATATACAACTATTTATACCATCTCTATCTACCCCTCTCTCCTCTCTATTTATCTATGTCTTTTCTTCTCTACATATCAATGTCTCCTCGCCTCTTTCTCTCTCACTCTTTCACCCTCCATATCTACTTATTTCTATTGATATATATTCATCTAGATCTCCCCCTCTTTCCATATTTCAAACATGACATATATTGTCATATTTAATTATATTTAATTTCTATATTTATTATTTTATGTGTCATGAATCACTATAATACTAAATTGAAAAGAAAGAAAACCTTTTCCTCCCTATTAGATCTCCTTCATCTAATGACTAAGTAAATAATGCTTATGGATAGTAGAAGGCATTTTATTCTTTCTTCCTTTGTCTTCTTCAATGTGTGTGATCTAAGGATAATACAGATTTAAAAATATGCTTGGAATAGTTAATGAGAAACAACATGGTATCATATTATTTAGGAATGTGGGATCATTTTGTATATCAATTGTGGGTCACATGTGATTGTGAGACATGCTTACAAATTTGAGGAACATAATATGTGTTGTAGCGTATGAAAGATCTTTGATCCTGGCGATCTTGTAAATTACTAGTTTTGCACAATTTGGGACTTTGACCAGCGTTTGTACCTCTGAATGGATTTTGTTGAATTCTGATTTTTTCTAGTTTTTTCTTGTTTTCAAGTTTTTTTGGTGTTTTTGAATATATATGCAAACAAATGATGAATAAAAAATAACTTTTGAACTAGAAATGATAAGAAACATTCATGAATTAAAATTACTTGACAATCTAAAAATGAATCAAATCATACCAGGCATAATATTCAGATTTTTACATTCATAGAGTAAATACATCTTCAAATGGATTTACTGGCTGCCTCTTGCATTTGATGCCAGCTTAAGGAATGTTCTACAACCGCTAAACATGAATGCCTTGCTGTCATAAACCTGATAGATGCTTCTAGACTGCAAAATGTGGGCTGTTGAAGATGAATGATGCCCAATATACAAGCTCGAGCTGCCTTTGGAAAATGCCTAGGCTAGGATAAACCAGCCACCAACCTGAATGTAATATATTCTCTTGATAAATGATGCTAAGAAGAAGGTTGATCCTTTCCACAACAAATAATACTTCCAATCTGAAAACTAAAACACCAAATCTTTGTTAAGGTTTGTGTCCCAACAAATCAGACCTAGGTTTTTCGACCCAAGCCTCTGAATCACTCCACAGAGTAATTTCAAATTTTCATAAGTTGTAAATGTCAAAAGATAGTGAGAAACTCGATTTCCATCTCTTTATATCTCCTTTCAAAGGAAATTCCAACCCTAATAGAGAATATACTTAGCACTTTATAATAAAATAGTATTTTCCCAATTAAAAGTGTCCATGTTATAGGAAAATCATTACTCTATTAAAATGTTATAATTATGTTATGCTCTGCATCCCCGTCCCTACATTTTGTGTGCAAAATGTTGGGTCCCCCTTTTTGTTTTCTGCTTTTGGCTCTTGCCTTGTCTTTTGCCTTTGTTTCCTTGTTTTCCTTCTCCGGGTTTTCTGTCCCACGGTGTTGGTTTTGATTTTGTGTTTGTCCCTTGTGTCTCCGAGACCCGGTCCTAGAGTTGGTCGTTCCTTATCCAGGAGACGGACCCCGGACTCCAGGATTCCCTGCCACGATGTCTTCTTTTCATAAGAGGGGATGGTCGCATGGAATCCTCGGGCCCGGAGTCCGGAGGTCTGCCTATTCTGGAGTTTGCGGAAGGAAAGGTAACTTTCTTTTCACCTCAAGTATAAATAGGAATCACCTGTCATTTTCACAGTTACCATGATTAAAAACACTTAAGCGATTTCAGAGCGATTCCTTAGTGATTTGAGCGAGAATTAAGTGTGAGTTATTCTGAGCAATTACAAGTTGTTTTTGGTGTTGGTTGGTGATCATTTGGAGGTGAAAGCTATAGCAGAGTGTCCAGGGTGCCTTTCCTTCCTTGCCTTTCTTTAGATTTTAGGTTGGTGTCTCTATTTCTTTCTTTCGTTTTCCTACCTTTTGTTGTGTTTTGTTTGCATTTTTTTGTCTTGTTTGTTCGTGTTGTTTCTGCATTTTGGTCATCTGGTTCGCCACTTGTTGGTGGGTTAGCTCTACTAGAGGGTTTTCCACCCTCTGTGCAGTGTAAGATATTGTATATGTTGTACATTTTTTGCGCTATTTTAGGGTAGTCATTCTGCATTTTTGTTCTATTGTAAATTTGGTGTATATAATGTATATCCTTCTATTTTTTGTGTATATATCCTTTAGCCTCGCTATACTTAGGTGTATATTTTGTATATATTCATCTAGTCTTGTGTCAAACTCTTCGTGCTTCATCTATTTTTTGTTTAAATTTGTGAGCTCGTTCCAGACAGAATACCACCTGGTTGAAACTCGGCTCTCGCTGGTTTCAACCAGGCGGTTTTCTCTCTCCTCCGTTAGCTAGCCTTTATGATCCATTTATATCCCACATATGCATTTAAGGTTGTCTAAGTGGCCTCCACTTTTTGTGTGTTCAGATAGTTGGCACCGCTGTCACCATAACTCCCCATTTATTGCATAGCCATGTGACGTCCACGTGGGCCTGACGGCTCACTTTTCACTCACATCTTCCAACAGTTAGTTTTTCGAACCCCAAGTATTTTGTCTTCACTAGCCCACATCTTACTCCCATTAAGTATGCTGGAACCCCCGGGCTTTGATAGGGGTTGATTTTCTAAGTTTGCATTATATGTATATACTTTGCCAGATTTTGAACCCAAACTAACTTTTCAGGCTAAGGACGTACCTCGGTGGTAAGATCTTCGAATCCTGGAATATTATTTATCTATGAATTCTAATGGTCACCTTGCCTTGTAGGTTTTCAAAGAACCATACCTTCATTATTTCTGAGGCTTCCACATCTTCACCACTCGGGAGTCTGGAACTTCCCTCCATAGCGGTCACCAGGGCAGTCGATAGATCCAAAATTGAGAGGGCCTTAGAAAAATTGCCTCTCAACATGAAGTACCTAAAGGACAATACCGTTATGGGATCAAAGATTGAGTCCCAAGTTTAGTTAATTATTGACACCAGCTTTGGAATGTGGGTTGAGATGCAAGCCCTGGTTAAGATAATGTTCATTCAGCGATAGTCCAGGGATCCGCTGGCCATCAGCATCGGGGATTCTGGGATTTTGAAGGCCGCCTATTTTCCATGCTTGATGTAGTCCCCAGAGCTCATTCTCACACTTGTGGCACATTACAACTCTTCCGTCTGGGCCCTCATGCTCGCAGCCCCGGTCCTGACCAGATATCCCACCCCCATGGTGTCTCTCGACGCCGCTACTTTTTGGGTAGGTTTGGGGATTCCTCAATTTGATAACCCATCTATCATTACCAAATCTGATGCCTTAGAGAAATTTCAGTAGCTCGAGGTCACAGCTCGACAATACATGAACAACCATTGGCTCAAGACTCCAAAGAGGGACCCCAAGAAAATGAAATTAGAGATCCCTCGGTCTGAGTTTCAAGAAAGTATCTAGATGGGGATGATAGCACTATGCCAGATCTTCGGGAAACCCCATGCCCGAGAGTTCTCAGGGTGGATGTACTACTTTTTGCTTGGCATCACCACCGGTGGGGAATACTTTGATTGGGCTGCCATCATCTCTAACCATGTAGATTCTCAGTTCCTTCAGGTGGCCCAGAAGTGCAAATTCTATATGACCTCTTATGTTCTCTGGGCCTTAGCGCAACAATGACCCATCACCAACGGACTACTCACATCAGGTGTACTTGGGGTTGGCCCAGGTCAGAATGATCCCTAGGATTATTTCCCACAAATTCAATGGGAGGCTAGTTTCCCCAGTTTCTGTTGGGTGAACGATGCCTTCGTCTACTACAACTTGCTCACGCCTACCCGGGATGCAGGGTATTGCCTCTCCAAGGAGGCAATGGATCTGGTCAGAAGTTATGGCCATTATTACATCTAATTCTAGCAACATACTCACATAAGGATAACCGGCTTCTCTGGGAAACCTTACTTGTTGCCCAAACATTGTGGGAACAAGATAATTCTCTTGGAATATTGCAGACAAATGCTAGAGTTGCACACCTTATATGCTTTAAAGAAGGTGAAAAATGTTCCATTCCCAATCACTTGTGGGAATTACTCGTGCAGTCTGGCCGTAGCCAAGGAGGAAGATAGTGAATTCAAGAGCTTGAACTTGACATAATTTTATCTAGCACGGAAGACCTTTGATTCGCTTGGTAAAATTGCATTGGCACTTCCCCGGGCATCAGAGCCCCACCGATATCACATGGAGGAATTTTGGGAAGATTTCCAGGATGATGTTGAAGTCTGGAGCTGACATTACATCTGGATGGCTATGGGGATGATGGAAAGGTTGAAGCTCCAAAAATTTCCAGATGACTTCACATACACCGGACCCACGATAGATCCCCAGTACAAGGCAAAGGGGATTGACAAGATGGCCCTCCCACAGGTAGACTGGAATGCCTAGGAGGGGTCTACCATTGAGGAAATCACTCACAACGTGGTTGAGCACATCCATGAATACTTTAAGAGAGTATGCCCTAGGAGTACCCGCAGAGTTGGCCTGACGGCACAGGAGCTGACTTCCAGGGTCGGAATCTCTTCACAGGGAGGGGATAAAGGAAAGGGAATAATGAGAACTCAAACCCTACATGAGACCCCCATAAAAGAACAACTAAAATAATCGATAGTGGCCTCCCAACAGATGAGGGAGAAATTAATCACGTGGTTGGCCACTCCGGTGCTCATGACTGGACTTGTCTGTCCTCCCTCTTCCCCTTCACTAGTAGCATTAATGGTAGGGGTGACAGGAATAGATCCGGAAGAGGAGCGGGCAGCCCTAAGGGATGCGGGGCCTCCTTTGGTTACCAAGCGGAAGAAAAGGCTCAAACCAAAGCCAAAGACAAAACCAGAGCTTGGGATGCTGCAAATCCCACAACTAGAAATCATTTATTATGACTCCCTGGAGCCGGAGAAAGAACCAGAGCACACTCATGTCCCAGCAAATCCTCCCCCTCAAGAAGAATTTGATGATGTATTAAGAACTGACAAGTTTGGGAATTTGCAAGGAGACATCGTATAGCCGGAGGTGGAAATCCAAAAGTAGGAGGAAGCTCCAGAATAGGAACCTACACAGGAGTAGGAGGTACAAATAGAACAAGAAATGGGGACAGAACAAGAGATCACCTCCGAAGTCTCGGAAGCCGGGATGCGGGAGTTTCAAACCAATAGAAGCAAAGTGAACAAATGACATCGGTTGGGGAAACCAGACCTATGGGAACAACCATGACCCCAACCTCCATGTTCCATACACCACTTTTGAAGGTAACATTTGGGGAGGTAATCACTGTAGCCCAAATGTTGAATCTTTGCATGTTGCCTCCTCCACTACCAAAAGATGTATCGACAGAAGAAGACACCCTAGCAACAGAGGCTGAAGAAGAAAAACAAAAAGAGGAAGAAGAGAACCCTGGGGCAACCAATGAAGATCCAAGTTTTGCCAAAGCTATAGACGGAAGGGAAAAGGATGCAGGTACCACCAAAGAAAACATCGTTAGCGAGTTGAAAGATACAAAGGAGTTGGAGGAGACTCATACTGTTGAAAGGGCACAACAGGATATCAGGGAGAAGTCATAGGAGCAAATTTTGGCTGCAAAGCCACCCCTACCACCATAGTGGTTAGTGGAATCTTGAAAGAGAAAGGCTCCATCAACACCCAAATCCCATCTTTCTTTGGCGAACATGATGGCTCAGGCACAAAACCCGCCTAAGGTTAAGATAGCCCGAACGGTTCACACTCTTTGAACCGAGCTGGGTGGAGAAACAGTGGCAGTAATCATGACACCTTCCCCAGATGTAGACAAGGAAATAGCTGAGGCTGGAGATTATAATGTCACAGAGGTGTCGTTGGGGAAGAGAGGAAAACAGGGTGAATTGAACCTATTGAAAGAAGCAGCCAAGGTAGTGGAGGCTCGCTACGAAAAAGAAGCTCAAAGTTCAAGGTAGAAAATGAGAAAAATGCAAACCTCATGGGGTTTCTGACTGAGCTGGCCTGGCCCATCAGGGTTATTCCTCTAGGGGCCTCTACATTAGATGTACCACTTCCATAGAGTGATATAGACTCATTACATACGATGAAGAAGAAGGACCAAGTGGTTGATGAATGGGTTGCCTTGCAGTTGGGAAACGTCTGGCATTTCTTGGTGTCCACACTCCCAGATTTATATGTGGCCCACCACGTCCTACACTAGGCTGAAACTACCATCTCCATATGGGAGGGAGATATCGAGAATTATGAGGCATGGAATGTTGAGTTAGAAGAACTTATTAGCCTCGGAGAAGAGATCGTCTCCGAGTCCAAAATTTTAGGAGAAGAATCATTTGATTTTGTGAGGACCCAGCACTCCAGAATTGACCTCACATTAGGGGTAATCAAGAAATTGGTGGGGACTCTACGTGATAAGGCCAATGCAGTCCAATATTCTTTCAATTTATACAAGTCTTTTATTTTGAAGGTCTCTGAAGCTGATCCATTTAGCACTGACACATGCACGCCGGAGGAATATGTTTTGGGGAAGTTTGATGAATTAATGGAATCAAGGTATCAATCCCCAGAGGGGATAGATGGAGCAAAAATGATGAGAATAACTTGCATGGTGCTCTAGCCATGATGCGGCAAAGATGGCCGAAGAATTTAAGGAAAATGTTCCGGACCTGGGAGAACAGGTTGAGGTGGCCAAGTACCGGTGGGCTGGCCTTAAAGACATCGATGAAGATGGAATTTCTGATCTTCTCTAGACCTTCATTAACAACAAGCAACAATAGAGATTCTCCAGGGGCTGGAGAAAACTTTCAGGGAAAATGTGTTGTATTCTTTATTATTTTGGAACGTAAGTTCCCAAATCCTAAAATTCTGGATCCTACATTTTGTATTCTTTAAGTGATCCGTGTCCCAATCCCCAAGGCCGACCGGTCACTTTCAAGGCAATTAATAAAGGTTTTCAAAGGTTGTCAGAAGGTGGATAGCTACATCAAGGCACGTTGGATCGGCAAGAGGTTTTTTGACAGATGGTCTTCCCGAGGCGCCGCTTCAATGTTACACCTGGCGCATCAGAGACAAGGTGCCACTTTTCCCATTTATGAGGCATGTAGCCTCGATCCCTGGGGGATCATATTTCTTCTTTCTCCTTTTTGGCTCTCTTCTCGAGGCTAATTCTTCCACTCCATCCTTCTTGTCTTATTCTTTTGACATGTCAGACCTTCTCCGTCTTGAGGTCTTTTGTAGCGTGGTGCAGGTAGTACTAGCCACCGGATAATGTATTTTATTGTAAAGTGTAAAATAAGTTAGGGTTAGGGTTAGATAGAAAGATGTGTATAAATAGTAAGTTTGGCCTCATTCCAAGGGTCGGTGAAATTGATGATTTTACAGTCCATAAGTTAATAGCAATTTGGTTTTCTCAGTTCTAGTTGCAGAGCTCAATGCTCCATAGTTTCTAAGTTTCTAGTAGTTAGATGCTCCCTTGGAGCCACCATTGTACCATGCACCAGTGCTTGCTGGAAGGAATGTTAATGAAGAAGCAGGAATTCTCTCAATGATGTTGTTGGTGTTTTGTCTTCTGTGTTAACGGTATTTTATGCTTTGTGTTCTTCATGTCCTTTGCTCTGATACTTAAAGTAGATTAATGACCTCCTTTCCTTTGCTACTGATAAAATATGAACTGATGGTTGTATATTTCTTTGGTATTTAGTGTAGTGTGTTAGAGCATTGTTGATGTCTTGAATGTTTAGAATAACTATAGGTAGATGAAATATTTCTAACTATGTAGTATCTTTTGAATTTTATTTGTTAAAGTGAATGCGCGCTTATAGGACCCCCCACTTACTTGAATCCCCAGAGAGAACGAGTTGAAGATAACTAGCTATCCCCCTCAAAAATAGTCACATATCCCAACTGAGCCCCGCATCGTCGAGACCCGACTCTCATGTGCCTGGAGGCCCGGGGAATCTCTTTTCCCTGGACAACCTTTATAGGAGAAGTTGGCCGGTACCCGGTGACAACTTACCTCTGCTGGCAGTCCCGGTCACAAGAGTCCTGTCAACAAAAACTGGCGCTAGAAGGAGGACATGAACTCGTCCCCCTCTCAGGATTCTAATTTTACACCTCTCGAGGGTTCCCCAAGCCATAGTTTTGGGAGTCAAGCCTTCAGCAGGATTGGGTCTTTCTCCCCCAGCGAGATTTGAAAGAATCCTTAGATCAGCCCCTAACCCCAGAAGGTTTGTCAAACTCGAGCCTCCTGCTCAAAAGAAATGGACCCCAAAAACCACACCAGCCACTATTTTCTAGGGGTCTAGTGTACCATAGAATATCCAAACTTCCCAGACAATCCAGGGAACCAACGTCCAACCTACCCAAAATTCAACTCCCCAAATGGCTGTGTATTTCAAAAATACCAGGTTCCCTATGGGAACTTTCCCAGGTGCAACCAACGACTTACCCTCGCACCCAGAAAAGATTTGCCCAAGATATGAACACCTAGGCTCACAAACCGCAGAGGAACACTTGTAGGCATACAAAGATGCCATGAACTGACACTTGATCCAACATGAAGATGTTGTGACCCAGATGTTTCCCCTGTCCCCAGGACACAACAAACTGAATTGGTACCTTAACCTTCCCACCAACTGCATCAATAGTTGGTAGGACATGGAGAACGCCTTCTTGGCTGCCTTTTGCGTGCATGTGGACCCAGCTTGGTCCCACAGCTAGTTCATTTCCATCATAAAGGAACCAAATAAATCCCTTGCAGCATTCAATCACTGGTTCCAACATGCCTTGAAGTGGTGCATGGGTCCTTTCATCCCATCTGTGGAAGTAACCATACAGACCTATCTCAACGCAAAGGACCCCTTTGTTGCCACTCTCCTCTAGAGAACAACCACCCTAGGCGACCAAGATACTTTGGTGAAAGATTACAACCTAGCCTTAGAACTGTCCTATGGCCTCAATAAATCCCTGGGTGGGATTGGGTAGAGCACGCCCTTCAACATGATCCCCAGCAGAACTGCATACGCTAGGGGATATAACCCCAATCTGGCAATGGGTGCCCCCACGATGGAAATGAATCCCCCACCACCGTTGATAGACCAGCAGGCCTGGTACGTTTATCCATCACAGACTTAGGCAATACCAGGTCTGGAATATTTCCCTTGGAACCAGCTATAGCAGACACAACAACCTCAGACACAACCACCTGAAGTTCCCTTCTTCCAGTCACCTGCGGTTAGAGGATTGCCACCCTCGACTCGGCTAGTACTGCTTCCTTCCTAGGAAACCAACAACAACAATCATCACATTGTGACACAAACACTCAGTTGACCGTCGAGGTTGAGTCCCTCTAGCGAATGTTGTCCACCCTGACTGTGGACATGGGTCAATTGAAAGCGGGGTCTTATGCACCCTAGAACCCCAATTCCCAAAGAGGGGATATTTTCTCTGGCCAACGAAACAACAATGCCAGAGGAAGAAACTTTAACAACGGGCCTTGGCCCAACCAACAACAATGGAACAATAATGCAAACACCGGAGGTCCACCTACGAAACAAAATGCCAATCAAAGTGGCGCTGGACCGTCCCATTTCACACTAGTCGCAGACTTCCAGCTCATGACCAATTGGTGTAGATTGCATGACACAGGCTCCCACAATGAGGTAAACTATGCCACGCTGGAGAAGGTCATCATGATTTCCCAGCTGGATAGGAAACAATCGCATGAACCTACTCCCCCAGAGTGTCCTATGCAAGAGCCAAATAATGGTACATTCACCTATGAGACCATCTTCTTCGGGTCCGCCGGAGAAGATGAAGAAGAATCCGAGTTGTAGGGATTCTTTGATGAATCGATTATGTCTTTTGAGGCCAATGCCTTCACCAACCCACGGGCTCCTTACAAAACTTGAAGCCAAGGTGTTAAAGGACCAGTTTACATGCCGACATCTCCTACCAAGGACACTCCTCCCCAAGACAATACAACTGACCGGTTCGTCCCTCTAAAAGTTTCTAGCTCTAACCAAGCGAAAGACCCGGCTAAGGGAAGCCACCAATTTCTAGGAGGAAGATTTGACATCACAAGGGCATTAGAACAAACCACCACCTCCATGACCTTGATGGAGGTTTTGCTAAACTGTCCCGGGCAGAAGAAGTCTCTTCTGAAACTCTTGGGAAACTTGAAAGTCATCAATCGCCCACCCAAGACTGTCTCTTTTGAGGACGCCAACGCGGCTGTCTTCCAGGGAAATAATGAAGATCCTCCTTTCCTACTAGGCCTGAGCATACAAGGCAAAAACATACACAACTGCCTAGTGGATTCTGGGGCTTCAGGCAACATCATGCCCCTATCCGTATGCCAGAAGCTCAGATTCTGACCCAGCCGATCTAATGGTGCAATGATTCAATTGGATAAAAATGCTATGAAAATGGTGGGTGAACTAAAAAATGTCTGGATATAGCTCATCTAGGACCCCAGAATAGCTAGCATAATTGATATCCAGGTGGTGGACATCCCAAAGACTTATGGGATGTTGTTAAGTCAAAATTGGTCTAAGTCCTTGAATGGATACTTTTCAATCGACTTCTCCCGCTTGTCGCTCCCCTGGGAAGGAGAATCAAACAAAATCCATGTTGAAAGTGAACCCAAGATGAAGCGGGCCCTTACTGAAGTTGGAAAGGTCAACGAGGTCTTATTCTCTGAGACTTCCCTGGGGGTGTATCAACCCCTTGAAATCTTGACATTCGATTTCACCCCCGAGGAGGATCCCATAGTCCTGCAGAGAATCCAAGACCTAGAAGAAAAATTGAGGGTTGAGGTTAACTCTCAAGATGCCACGATGACCCCCGCTACACTCCTATCTGACACTTGGTGCTGGGTACATTACCAAAAATATTCAAAGCTAGAGTTTGAGCCTTGCCTTTCCATCGCTACCCGGCACATCGACACCTTCCGGAACAAAGAACGTACAACTGATTCCCTGGAATCTGGTATTCCTACTGGAAGCACTTCTTTAGTATCATTTCCCCAGGGATCTCAACCCCAAATCACCCCGGAGGCAAACCTCACCCACGCACAATTAGTGTGGGAGGAAACTCCTCCCAAGTCTCCCAAAGATAATCCAAAAGCTGCTCCATCTCCCCAGCTCCAGACTACAAGCGATGACTTATGGACCCTTAAGTTCAATGGGTCCCGGTCTAAACAAGGCTGTGGGGCCAGAGTAGAATTAATCAACTCGCAAGGAAAATTCTTCCTCGCATCCTATAGGCTGCAGTTCAACTGCACAAACAACGTTATGGAGTATGAGGCTTTAGTCCTTGGACTCCTATTTGCATTAAGTAAAGGAATCACCCGCCTCCGGGCTCTTGGTGATTCAGAGTTGATTTTCAAATAGGTCTGGAGTCAGTACACATGTCATGATAAAAGGTTGGCTATGTACCGCAATTGGCCTTGGAGCCTTATTGAAGATTTTGATGCCTTCGGCATTGATCTTATTCCCCGATGAAGGAATTATATCCTGGATGCCCTCGCTATTTCTGCCAGCACACTTGAGCCCATGGCTGGCTCACGACTCCATAGATTTTCCGTTGAGATGATCCCCATCCTGTCCATTCTAGATAATGTCACCCACTTTTAGGTTTTTGAGGATGATCAACATATCTTGGCCTTCATGACCAATGTTGGTGTCTTCGAAGAACAGATAGTGGAGGAGCGAGACCATGATGATACTGGGCAGGGTGATGACGATGATGGGATCATGGACTAACCTACCAATACCATCCCAAAGGGGATGGTCATGCTTGAACGTATCTTCGACTCGGACCCTCAGGGCCGAGAAAAGATATCATCCTTCTCTGAGGGAGGAAAATTTGAGAAAGTAAACATCGGCCAGCCCGGTGAAGAAAAGATGATACACATTGGTGCTTCCTGCTCCCTTGAAGAGAAGGAAAAGATTCTTGCAGTTCTCTGAGAATACATAGACGTGATCACATGGGGGTATGAGGATTTGAAAACATACGACACATCCATTATGACTCATACCATCCCCCTGAAACCTGATGCTAAGCCTTTTCGGCAAAAGAAATGACTAGTCAACCCGCTGATCGAGCCTCTGATTCGTTAGGAGATGGAAAAACTATTGTCAACCTAGATAATCTTTCCAATCTGGCATACTACGTGGGTTGCCAATTTGGTCCCTGTTAGAAAGAAGAGTGGTGAAATTCGCCTTTGCGTGGATTTTTGAAATTTGAATAGAGCCTTTAAGAAAGATAATCACCCTCTCCCCTCGTTGGATGAGGTGTTGAAGATGGTAAATGGGCCACAGATGATGTCTTTCTTGGATGGATACTCCAGATACAACCAATTCATGGTTAAGTATGAAGATAGAGATAAAACGGCGTTCACCACCAAGTGGGGAACGTTTACATATCGGAGGATGCCCTTTGGCTTGATTAACGCAGGGGCGACATTCCAAAAGGCTATGGAAATTGTGTTTGAAGGCCTTGTGAATCGGTGCATAATCATCTACATGGATGATTTGACCGTCTTTTCCTGGGACAGGCGTGACCATTCCGCCCACCTCGCCCAGATTTGTGAGAGATGTCGCCAGTACGGAATATCACTCAACCCCAAGAAGTGCATATTTGGGGTCACTGAAAGGAAGTTGCTTGGGCACATTATCTCTGAGAAGGGTATATTTATCAACCTTGAGAGAGTTGAAGCACTGCTAAATTTGTAAATGCCTGACAGCAAGAAAGAGATGCGATCTTTCCTCAAAAAGATCAACTTTGTCCAGTGGTTCATCACTAGATTCACTGAGATAGTAAAGCCACTCAACGAAATGATGAAAAAGGATACCAAAATTGAGTGGAGTCTTGAAGCAAAGCAGGCGTTCACCCAAATTAAACAAATAATAATGGAGGCACCCATCCTGGCTAGTCTGGACTACTCCCTCCCGTTTTAAATTTACTCCTTTGCATCACCGCATTCTGCCACGACAGTATTAACCCAAAAGGTTGAGGGGAAAGAATGACGAATAGCTTTCATGAGCTCCATCTTTAAGAATGCCAAAGTCTGGTACTCATCATTGGAAAAGTAGGCCTTTGTTCTTGTTCGCGCCGTGAAGAAATTTCAGCATTACATTCTCTCGAGAAAGGTGCATGCTATCATCCCGAACCAAGCTGTAAAATCTCTACTGATGCAGAGTGAATTGGGTGAAAGATGGGGGAAATGGATGGCCCTCCTCCAAGAATATGAATTAGAAATGTAACCCATGGAGATAGTCCGAGGCCAGGGACTAAGTCGAGCAATGGCTGATGAGACTCCCAGCATAGAATGTCAAACATACATAGTGGAGTCCATTACTCAAGACCCGTGGTACACTGATCTGGTGTATTTATTGTTAAACAACAGATGCCCAGAGGGGTTACCTCCCAACAAACGCCGTGCCCTGCAGATGAAAATCGCCTTCATGATCAAAAACTCTGCGCTTTACCGCAGGAATTACGAGGGAGTGTACCTTCAGTGCATTGATAGGGACCAAGCTGTGAAAATGATTGAAGAATTCCATGGGCAGTTTGGAACCGGGCATGGCTCAGCCAATGCCACCGCCCATCAGATCCTTTAGGCTGGATATTATTGGCCCTGCATATTCAAAGATATTTACACTCACATTCGGAGGTGCCATACTTGCCAAACCGTAGCACATCGTGAGCGTAACCTGGCTATGCCTTTACAACCAGTCTTCAAGGCTAGGCCTTTTGCCTAATGGGCATTTGACTTTATTTGGGAAATCAACCCCAATTCATCTGCCAACCACCGATACATCTTAACTGTAACCGATTACTGCACCCGGTGGTCTGAAGCCATACCTTGCAAAAACAACACGGCAGATGCAGTTATCAAATTTCTAGAAGAAAAATTCATCACAAGATTCAGAATGCCCTTCGCTATAGTGTGTGACAATGGTCCAACGTTTTCTTCGGTGCAACTACTTGAATGGACCTATGACCAGAAGATCACTCTGAAGTTCTCCAGCAACTATTACCCCCAGGGGAACGGTGTTTTTGAATCAACGAACAAAAATCTCCTTGAAGTGATCAAACACCTGCTAGAACAGAACCCCCGAGATTAGCACCAAAAGCTGAGATTCACCCTCTAGGCAGATTGCATTTGAATTAAGGCCGCTCTAGGAATGTCCCCATTCCATCTGGTTTATGGCCAGAACCCAGTATTCCCAATCAGCTTACGGATCCTAGTTTTGCAGTTTATGCAGGAATTCGACAACCGGGATAACATTGTGGAGGTTCAGCTCCTAAATCTGGTGCAGATGGAGGAACAATGAGATGCATCCCTTGAACATTTTGCACATCACCAAGCAATGTTAAAATGATGGTTTGACCGTAGAGACCAATACAAGTCCTTTCAGATTTTGGACTTAGTCCTTTTGTGGGATAAGGCTCGGGAAAAGAAAGAAAAGCACACCAAGTTCCAACGGCTCTGGCTCGGACCATACCTAATCTTAGAGATCTACAGGGAAATACCTACCACCTCAATACCATGACTGGAGAACCTATCCCATTGCCTGTCGATGGACAGTTTCTCAAAAATTACTTCGAATGAGGTCGATTTGCCCAAAGTCGTATTCTATGTAAAGTTCTCTTGCTTGTAAATATTTCTTTCCCGGTGCCTCATTTGGGGGTGCCTTGCTTTGTAAATAGTCTCGCTGGCCCACCTCTGGGACCACCCCTCTTCTTTTGTTGTCTTTTGTTTTTTTTTTCTTCTTTTTCGGGTTCCAGCATTTTTCTCCCCCTCTTGTGAGGATTGGTATGCTTCACATAACATCTAGTGTCTGAGATGTTGTCTTTAACATGACGGTGAACTTAAGAATCTATTGTTAGCATGATGGAATTGGTCTGGTCTCCGAAGTTATTTTTCAAGTTTGGTAGTACACTATGAGTAATCTTCATCGGATTTATCCCTAGAAGTCTGGTAATCAGTGAAATAAAAGAATTAGGGAACAAGTAATCGGACACATTGAGGGTAGATCAGTTGCACTAGTTGGTTGACCCAAGTCTAAACTTTTAAAAGATTCTTTCTGGATCCAGAGTTTTCCTCCCCCGTTCAGCATATTAAGGTGGGTGGAAGGGTGAAAGAAGTATTGTCATTAAATTTAGCTAAGCTTAAGCTTGATGGTGAAAGAAGTACCACCCTCCCACCCAGAAACGTACAAAATAGCAAGAAAAAAAATAAAGGGGACGAAACTCCGGTCTCCGGGAGAAATGAGAGAATTTGATGACTTTGGGGTTTGATATGCTTAGTGCCTCTTCTCTACTTCTCCCAGAGGTCATCGACTTGATTTCCTTCCAAAGCACACGCTTCACCACTGATGAAAGGATCACAGACTAAATCGCGTATTGCTAGATTTTCTTAGACATGTTACTCTTTGCAAGTAAGATGCTTCAAAGTAATGATTTGTTCCATTTTTGCTAACTAGAGATTCTATAGTTCTTGAATGCGCTAAGGCATTTGTCCCAGATAGTCACCATTTGTTATTCCCTACATCCCCATCCCTACATTTTGTGTGCAAAATGTTGGGTCCCCCTTTTTGTTTTCTGCTTTTGGCTCTTGCCTTGTCTTTTGCCTTTGTTTCGTCATTTTCCTTCTCCAGGTTTTCTATCCCGCGGTGTTGGTTTTTCTTTTTTTTTTGTCCCTTGTGTCTCTGGGACCCGGTCCCAAAGTTGGTCATTCCTTGTCCAGGAGCCGGACCCCAAACTCTGGGATTCCCTGCCACGATGTCTTCTTTTTGTAAGAGAGGATGGTCATACAAAATCCCTGGGCCCAGAGTCCAGAGGTCTGCCTGTTACAGAGTTTGCAGAAGGAAAGATAACTTGCTTTTCACCTCGGGTATAAATAGGAATCACCTATCATTTTCACAGTTACTGCGATTAAAAACACTTAAGCGATTCCTTAGCGATTTGAGCGAGAATTAAGTGCGAGTTATTCTGAGAAATTACAAGTTGTTTTCAGTGCTGGTTGGTGATCATTTGGAGGTGGAAGCTGTTGTAGAGTGTCCAGGATGCCTTTCCTTCCTTGCCTTTCTTCAGATTTCAGGTTGGTGTCTCTATTTATTTCTTTCATTTTCCTGCCTTTTGTTGTGTTTTTTTTGCGTTTACTGTCTTGTTTGTTCATGTTGTTTCTGCATTTTGGTCATCTAGTTCACCGCCCATTGGTGGGTTAACTCTGCCAGAGGGTTGTCCGCCCTCTGTGCAGTGTAAGATATTGTATATGTTGTACATTTTCTACGTTGTTTTAGGGTAGTCGTTCTGCATTTTCATTATGTTGTAAATTTGGTGTATATAATGTATATCCTTCTATTTTGTGTGTATATATCCTTCGGCCCTGATGTACTTAGGTATATATTCTATGTATATTCATTTGGTATCACGTTGAGCTCATTGTGCTTCGTCTATTTTCCATTCAAATTTGTGAGCTCACTCCAGACAGAATACCACCTCGTTGAAACTCGGCTCTCAGCTGGTTTCAACCAGGTGGTTTTCTCTCTCCCTCGTCAGCCAGCCTTTATGATCCATTTATGTCCCATGTATGCATTTAAGGTTGTCCAAGTGGCCTTCACTTTTTGCGTGTTCAGACAGTTGGCGCCATTGTTGCCATAACTCCCCGTTTATTGCATAACCATGTGACGTCCACGTGGGCCTGACTGCTCACTTTTTGATCACATCTTCCAACGGTTAGTTTTCTGGACCATGGGTCTTTTGTCTTCACCAACCCACATCTTACTCCCATTAAGTATGCTAGAAACCCCAGGCTCAGATAGGGGTTGATTTTCTAAGTTTGCATTATATATATATATATACTTTTCATGATTTTGAACCCAAACTAACTTTTCAGGCTAAGGACGTACCTCAGTGGTAAGATCTCCAGATCCTAGAATATTATTTATCTATGAATTCTAACGGTCACCTTGCCTTGCAGGTTTTCAAAGCAACATACCTTCATTATGTCTGAGGCTTCCGCATCTTCACCACCCAGGAGTCTGGACCTTTCCTCCACAGCGGTCACCAGGGCAGCAGTTAGATCCAAAATTGAGAGGGCCTTAGAAAAATTTCCTCTCAGCATGAAGTACCTGAAGGACAATACCATTTTGGGATCAAAGATTGAGTCCCAAGTTCATTTAATTACCGACACCAGCGTCAAAATGTGGGCTGAGATGTAGGCCCTAGTCAAGATAATGTTCATTCAGTGACAGTCCAGGGATCCACTGGCAATCAGCGTCAGGGATTTCAGGATTTTGAAGGCTGCTTGTTCCCCATGCTCGGTGCAGGCCCCAGAGCTCATTCTCACACTTGCGACACATTACAACTCTTCCATTTAGGCCGTCATGTTTGCAGCCCCGATCCCGACTGGATATCCCACCCCCATGGTGTCTCTCGATGCTGCTACTTTTCAGGTAGGTTTGGGGATTCCTCAATTTGATAACCCAACAATCATTACCAGATCTGATGCCTTAGAGCAATTTCAGCAGCTGGAGGTCGCAGTCCGGCAATACATGAACAACCATTAGCTCAAGACTCTGAAGAGGGACCCCAAGAAAATAAAATTAGAGATCCCCTGGTCTGAGTTTAAAGAAAGTATCCAGATGGGGATGATAGCACTATGCCAGATCTTTGGGCAACCCCATGCCCGAGAGTTCTCAGGGTGGATGTACTACTTTTTGCTTGGCATCACCACCAGCGGGGAATACTTTGATTGGGCTATCATTATCTCTAACCATGTAGATTCTCAGTTCCTTCAGGTGGCCCAGAAGTGCAAATTCTAAATGACCTCTTATGTTCTCTGGGCCTTAGCGCAACAATGACCCATCACCAATAGGATAATCACATCAGGTGTACTCAAGGTCGGCCCAGTCAGAAGGCTCCCTAAGATTATTTACCACAAATTCAATGGGAGGAGAGTTTCCCCAGTTTCTGTCGGGTGAACAACGCCTTCATCTACTACAACCTGCTCATGCCTACCTGGGATGCAGGGTACCGCCTCTTCAAGGAGGCAATGGATCTGGTCAGAAGTTATGGCCATTATTACATCCAATTCCAGCAACATACTTACATAAGGATAACCGACTTCTCCGGGAAACCTTACTTGTTGTCCAAACATTGTGGGAACAAGATAATTCTCTTGGAATATTGCAGACAAATGTTGGAGTTGCACACCTTATATGCTTTAAAGAAGGTGACAAATGTTCCATTCCCAATCACATATGGGAATTACTTGTGCAGTCTAGCCGTAGCCAAGGAGGCAGACAGTGAACTCAAGAGCTTGAACTTGACATAATTTTATCTAGCGCAGAAGAACTTTAATCCGTTTGGCAAAATTGCATTGGCACTTCCCTGGGCATTAGAGCCCCACCGATATCACATGGAGGACTTATGGGAAGATTGCCAGGATGATGTTGAAGTTCGAAGCTGGCATTAGGTCTGGATGACTATGGGGATGATGGAAAGGTTGAAGCTCCAAAAATTTCCAGATGACTTCTCAGACGCCGAACCCACGATAGATCCCCAGTACAAGGCAAAGGGGATTGACAAGATGGCCCTCCCACTGGTAGAATGGAATGCCCAGGAGGGACCTACCATTAAGGAAATCACTCACAATGTGGTCGAGCACAACCACAAATACTTTAAGAGAGTATGCCTCAGGAGTACCCTTAGAGTTGGCCCAATGGTACAGAAGTTGACTTCTGGGGTCAGAACCTCTTCTGGGGCCAAAACCTCTTCACAGGGAGGGATAAAGGAAAGGGAATAATGGGAACTCCAACCCTACAGGAGACCCCCATAAAAGAACAACTGAAATAATCGATAGCGGTCTCCCAGCAAATGAGGGAGAAATTAATCACGTGGTTAGCTACTCTGGTGCTCATGATCGGACCTGTTCATCTTCCCTCTAACCCTTCACTAGCAGCATTAATGGTTAGGGTGACAGGAATAGATTTAGAAGTGTAGCAGGCAGTCCTAAGGGATGCGGGGCCTCCTTTGTTTACCAGGTGGAAGAAAAGGCTCAACCCAAAGCCAAAGACAGAACCAGAGCTTGGGATGCCGTAAATCCCACAAGTAGAAATCATTTCTTCTGACTCCCTAGAGCCAAAGAAAGAACCAGAGCACACTCATGTCCTAGAAAATCCTCCCCCTCAAGAACAATTTGATGATGTATTCAGTACTGACGAGTTTGGGAATTTGCAGGGAGACATCATACAGTCGGAGGCAAATATCCTGGAGTAGGAGGAAGCTCCAGAATAGGAACCTGCACAGGAGCAGGAGGTACAAATAGAAGAAGAAATGGGGACAAAACAAGAGATCACCTCTGAAGTCCCAGAAGCCTGGGATGTGGGAGTTTCAAACCAACAAAAGAAAAGTGAACAAATGACATCGGTTGGGCAAACCAGACCTATGGGAACAACCGTGACCCCAACCGCCGTGTTCCAAATGCCACTTCTGAAGGTAACATTTGGGGAGGTAATCACTATGGCCCAAACATTAAATCTTGGCCCATTGCCTCCCCACTACCAAAAGATGTACCGGCAGTAGAAGACACCCCAGCAATAGAGGCTGAAGAAGAACAACAGCAAGAGGAAGAAGAGAACCCCGGGGCAACCAATGAAGATCCAAATGTTGCCGAAGATATAGACGGCGGGGCAAAGGATGCAGGTACCACTAGAGAAAACATCACTAGTGAGTCAAAAGATATAGAGGAGTCAGAGGAGACTCATACTGTTGAAAGGGCACAATAGGATATCGGGGAGAAGTCACAAGAGCAGATTTTGGCTGCAAAGCCACCCCTACCACCACAGTGATTGGTGGAATATTGAAAGAGAAAGGCTCCATCAACACCCAGAGCCCATCTTTATTTGGCAGAGATGACGGCTCAGGCGCAGAACCCGCCTAAGGTTAAGAAAGCCCAGACGGTTCACTCTTTGAACCGAGCCAGGCGGAGAAATAGTCGCAGTAATTGCAACACCTTCCCCAGATGCAGATGAGGCAGCGGTTGAGGCCAGAGATTATAATGTCATAGAGGTGTCACTGGGGAAGAGAGGAAAACAGGGTGAATTAAACCTGTTGAAAGATGCAGCCAAGGTAGTGGAGGCTCGCTATGAAAAAGAAGCTCAAAAGTTCAAGGCAGAAAAGGAGAAAAATGCAAACCTCATGGGGTTGCTGACTGACCTGGCCTGACCCATCAGCGTTATTCCTCTGGGTGCCTCTCCATCAAATGTACCACTTCCGCAGAGTGATATAGACTCATTATGGGCATTGAAGAAGAAGGCCCAAGTGATTGATGAATGGGTTGTCTTGCAGTTGGGAAACATTCGGCGTTTCCTGGTGTCCACACTCCCAGATTTATATGCGTCCCGCCATGTCCTACACTAGGCTGAAACTACCATCTCCATATGGGAGGGAGATATCAAGAATTATGAGGCATGGAAGGTTGAGTTAGAAGAACTCATCAACCTCAGAGAAGATTTTGTCTTCGAGTCCAAAATTTTAGGAGAAGAATCATTTGATTTTGTGAGGACCCAACACTCCAGACTTGACCTCACATTGGGGGTAATCAAGCAACTGGTGGGGAATCTGCATGATAAGGCCAATGCAGTCCAATATTCTTTCAATTTATACAAGTCTTTTGTTTTGAAGGTCTCCAGAGCTGATCCATTTAGCACCGACACATGGACGTCAGAGGAATATGTTTTGGGGAAGTTTGATGAATTAATGGAATCAAGGTATCAATCCCTGGAGGGGATAAATAGAGCAAAAATGACACGAATAACTTGCATGGTGCTCAGTGGCCACGATGCGGAAAAGATGGCCGAAGAATTTAAGGGAAATGTTCCAGACCTGGGAGAACAGATTGAGGTAGCCAAGTACCGGTGGGCTGGCCTTAAAGACATCGATGAAGATGGAATTTCCCATCTTCTCTAGACCTTCATTGACAAAAAGCAATAATAGAGATTCTCTGGGGGTTGGAGAAAAATTTTCATGGAAAATGTGTTGTATTCTTTATTCTTTTGGAACGTAAGCTCCCGGATCCTAGAATTCTGGATCCTACATTTTGTATTCTTTAAGTGACCTGTGTCCCGGTCCCTAAGGCTGACCGGTCACTTTCAAGGTAGTTAATAAAGGTTGTCAAAGGTTGTCAGAAGGTGGATAGCTACATTAAGGCACGCCGGATCGGCAAGAGGTTTTCTGACAGATGGTCTTCCTGAGGCACTGCTGCAACGTTACACTTGGCACATCAGAGATAGGGCGCCACTTTTCCCATTTATGAGGCATGTAGCCTCGATCCCTGGGGGATCAGATTTCTTCTTTCTCCTTTCTGGCTCTTCTTGAGGCTGATTCTTCCACTCCATCCTTCTTGTCTTATTCTTCTAACATGTTAGACCTTCTCCGGCTTGAGGTCTTTTGTAGCGTGGTGCAGGTAGCATCAGCCACCGGATAATGTATTTTATTGTAAAGTGTAAAATAAGTTAGGGTTAGGTTTAGATAGAAAGATGTGATAAATAGTACATCCAGCCTCATTCCAAGGGTCGACAAAATTAATGATTTTGAAGTCCACAAGTTAATAGCAATTTGTTTTTCTCAATTCTAGTTGCAGAGCTCAATGCTCCATAGTTTCTAAGTTTCTAGTAGTTAGATGCTCCCTTGGAGGCACCATTGAACCACGCACCAGTGCTTGCTGGAAGGAATGTTAATGAAGAAGCAAGAATTCTCTCAATGATGTTATTAGCATTTTGTCTTCTGGGTTAACGGTATTTTATGCTTTGTGTTCTTCATGTCCTTTGCTCTAATACTTAAAGTAGATTAACGACCTCCTTTCCATTGCTACTAATAAAATATGAACTGATGGTTGTATATTTCTTCGGTATTTAGTGTAGTGTATTAGGGCATTGTTGATGTCTTGAAAATTTAGTGTAACTATAGGTAGATGAAATATTTCTAACTCTATAGTATCTTTTGAATTTTATTTGTTAAAGTAAATGCGCACTTGCAGAACACCCCCCACTTACTTGAATCCTCAGAGAGAACGAGTGTAAGATAACCAACTATCCCCCTCAAAAATAGTCACATCTCCCAACTGAGCACCACACTATCGAGACCCGAATCTCACGTGCTTGGAGGCCCGGGGAATCTCATTTCCTTGGATAACCTTTACAGGCAAAGTTGGCCGGTACCTCGATACCCAGTGACAACTTACCTATGCTGGCGGACCCGGTCAAAAGAGTCCCGTCAACAAATTCCAGGCACCAAAAAGTCTCCAGATAGTGAAAATAATTTATATTATTTTGAGACCTTTCACACGGGATATCACATGAAGGCATCCCTGACCAAATGAAGCAATTAATCCCCTATTACTCCAAAATGGCTTTTAAAATAGCCTTATTATAAATTATTTAATTATTGACTTAGGAAATATTTAAATATATTAAAATATTTCTCTTTTTGCCTCTGATAGCCCAAACCATCCACATAATCATGAGTCTGACCCTGTCACCTATCTGTGACTGATGCCGAACAAGATGGGTCAACTGGCAGTCCCATCCCTAAAATCTAGGGATGCTTCTAGAAACTAGGGAACACACCCTCTCATCCTAAAACTGAAACCATGGAATGCTCCAGTGGGACCTCACATCTGGAAACTGCCACATCCTCCTAAAAAGTAGGGATATCCCCTAAAATATAGGAAGTGCTCCAAATTGGCTCTAAACTACTTGTAAAGCCAAAATCCGGTCACTGTATGCACTAAATGAGTCCCTATCTATCTCCGCTAGCCTACAAGACTCCAATGACAAGATAACTCCTCCATCTCTGATGTCCACTCCAGAAAGGGGACATGACAATCCTCCCTTCCTGGAGATTTCTTGTCCACAAGAAATGCAACACTATATTACCAACATTTCAGAAGTGCAAGTGCCATCACAAAACCACTGACTGGATCCCACATCAAGGCATAGTTCACATCATACAGGATAGAGGTAAAGTAGATCACATCATCATATTTTAGTATCCAACCCTGACTGCCCTCGTGACTAGGAGTCCACATGAATGACCATTCTACTCCTCTATCATAACTCGGATCAGTAACCAACCCAAAATCAAACATGTACCATTCCATGAAACTCACCTCATAATCTACCTCTGTCCAGATTAAAAAACTCTTTGACCGCTCATACGGCTGAAACACTGTAACAGGAAATGCATACTCTGAAAATGATAAGTGGACCTGGCCAATGAAACCATTAACCTAGCTGGAGTCAAGGCATATGTAGTCTCCAATCAGTAGGGGGTATAGCTACCCGACCCAAAGAGAGATGTGGTACCATCAAAGATGGCTCAAGCATACCCTCGACGCCTATCATGAAGACCTCTAGAGTGGTTGATCCACACATGCGGATCATCCCAACACTATGAGAATGGAACCCCTCCTACCACACAATCCACCTGGATCCCATGGAAAAATGTAAGCCATGCCCCTAGCACAAAGTGCAGGCTCCTGTAGCATCCTCTAAAAAACCAAATGGGATGAATCTGTAAAGAGACCCATAACAACCACTCACCCACACTCCCGTACTGAATCTGTCTCTACTCGGATCCAAAGAGAAATAGATCTCAGGACCATCAAAAACCAAGATGTATGGGTGACTCAGATCACATACACCCTGAAATCCCCCTGCACACCCAACTGACCTGTACTGAGTGTGTAGACCATCTGCACAATAGTGATGAATACCCCTAAACAAAGATTTCCTAGGACCTGGATATCCACACACTATATAATATTTGGAGTCACCATAACTCTGCAAGTTATCTACTACTGACTTGCAGCCAAAACTCCCATCAACTACTGATGGCGAGAACCCATCCCATAACGGATGATAAGGACTAGGAGCCAACACACATCTTTGTACCATCCACTCATCAACATGTGGGTCAAAGGAAAAATAATGAGCACTCATCACTGTGTAACGATGATAAACTGCTCCGATCTCTGTTAGAGGCTCATCATCCACTAGTCATGAACCCAAAGATGGATCCAATCTCAAAATCTTCACAACTGGTTAGACAGGGTCCTGGGTGACCCTCTCAGCAAACCCAACCTCAAAATCTCTGTGAGGGAGCATCGTAGTCAAGGTACCTATAATCTCTCTCACCAAACACCAAATTGTATCAGTACCCCGGATGAGAACACCCTCAGAAGCTCGGTAAGATCCCTCCCAAAATTTTGAACTCTCAAGAAGGTGATCCAAGAATGACTCTGTGTAGTAGAATTTATAGGTGGTAGCATCCATTTTCTCCCCTTGGATCCATAACTGGTCATCATGTAACTGTGACGTAGCCAACTTCCTATCATCACTAGCTATGCAATCACTAACAACCAACTCAGGTGATACCATGTCTCCCTACTGAGCAATCAAAGGAGTAGTGTCATGAACTAAAACACTGATCACTGATGGGTCCACTACACTACCCACAACATCTTGTAATATATCACCTAACGCAATGCTACCAATTGTAGTATCCATCCCAACTGGAATATCCACCCCAATGTTAGGAACATTGGAACCCTCTATTGAAGTGCCTAACTCAATTGCACATGTATCTGATGGAAGTGAATCTGTACCTCCAACACTAGAATCAAGGGTGGATGTATCTCTAATTCCATCAGATCCAACAACCCCAACTATGGACATCACCAAATCACTAGACACCATAATATGTAACTGCAATGGATCTGGTGCTGGTGTAGATTGAAGTTGCACCAATTCTACAGTCACCTCTGCTAACTGAACATGTGACTCCTGGAGAGCCAACTGAGTGCTCTCTAAAACCTCAGAAGTCATCATGAGTTCCTGAGTAAGCTCACTCACCTCATCGTCTCTATCCAAGAGTGCCTCATATGTTGTACTTCCCCATTCTACTAGGTGATCTCAATCCCTTACCAACCAAAAATAATCCAGTCTCAAAACTCTGACAGCCTCCCGTAAGGCATGAATCTCTGTCAGGGATAGGTAACAACTACCATTCTCATAATCCATAGGAGCACCCCACCCATGGATAGCTAGCAGCTACCAAGCAGTATCAAAATGCTTTAATGCGGTAACAATATCATACTCACTAACTCTCAACTGACTAGACACATGATGACTCTAAATTATAGGCCTCGTATGCATCACCCCTAGCACATTGTCTGTACTTTGAATAGAAGTGGTACCCAACATACTCCTCTAAGAAACACTATCCTACAGTGTGTTGTCATCTGAGCTCTGTGAACTAACAAATGAACTCACATCCTCAAATAGAGTACTAACAGCTGACACATCTCCATCAAACTCCTCTATACCTGAGGAAGCTGCTACAAAATCTACCTCCTCAACACTCTCAGCTGCCTCATCCTCTGTAACATATGAATAATCCAGATCCTGGGACCATTCTGCACTCTCCAGCAACTTGGAGTTCTCTCCCAGGGTTTGATATAGACATGACTCACCACTAATGGAGTCATCCTCATGGGTTACAGAGGAAGTACCAGTAGAAAACCAAGCTACTAAGAAGGGCTCTACCTCCTCTGATGACCCAAACTGAACCTCATTTGAATCCTTAATAACAAATTAATCCAAGTCATGCTGGCATGATTCCATGTCTACTATCTCAAACTCAACACTGGTATCACAACATGCGGACTCCATGCTCAAATCCTCAACACAAGAGAATACAAGCATCTCCTGCACAATCCTCATCTTGAGACTGTTAGTATCTAGATCTGTACTATCTGACTCCATCTCCTCAAGGCAGTACTCAAAAGTGGTATCCTCCTCCTCTGGCAATCCAGAGTCCACCGTCATATCCTCCAACACTACAACACTCCCACTATTAGCAACTCCCTCAACATCCACCATAGGACTATCCTCTCGGCAAACTGAACTGGAGCCACTAGTTGTCTCTATAATACAATCTAGTATAGTACAAACATCAATTGTAGGCATCAAATCTTGCTGTATCACCGAACCATCAACTGAGTGGTAAGTCTCCATATATTTTTCGGCCGATGTAATTGTCATGTGCTCGTCCACTGAGATAGGTAATGACCCTACAATAAAAGTGTGGGGTAACTCAACTAGAGGGGCACTGATCTCTGGAACTGATGTGCTAGGCCCACGTGTAGCTGAGAAATCATCTCGCAGGTCTCTCCTGACCTCCCTCACCATGTCAACTTGTCTCGTATCCTTTTTCCTGCGAGAAGATCTTCCCAAGAGTGAAACCATGTATCTAGCCGCCCTGTCAATGGTAGCCGGATCTGACAACTGCTCACTAATCCTGGTCTGAATATCTTGACTACAATCCAACTGTCTACCCAAGGCATCAATTTTCCTTTTAAATCCAAACAAACTATCTAATGGTTTCTTCTGTCTACTACTATACGGTTTCACCTATCTAGTACTATAAGTTCCCCTGTACCTATCCATTCAATTTCAATAGAGTGCTGATAACTCACTCATTTTTTTTGCAAATTCCCACAAGCTGGCAAGTAAAAGGCTCTGATACCACTAAAAGATCCCTGATCCTGTTGATCTTGTAAATTACTATTTTTGCACAATTTGGGACTTTGACCAATGTTTGTACCTCTGAATGGATTTTGTTGAATTCTGATTTTTTCTAGTTTTTTCTTGTTTTCAAGTTTTTTTGGTATTTTTGAATATATATGCAAATAAATGATGAATAACAAATAAATTTCAAACTGGAAATGGTAAGTAGCATTCATGAATTAAAATTACTTGACAATCTGAAAATGAATCAAATCGTACCAGGCATAATATTCATATTTTTGCATTCACAGAGGAAATACATCAAATGGATTTACTGATTGCCTCTTGCATTTGACGCCAGCTTAAGGAATGTTCTACAACGGCTAAAGATGAATGCCTTGCTGTCATAAACCCTGATATATGCTTCCAGACTGCAAAACATGGGTAGTTGAAGATGAATGGTGCCCAATATACAAGCTCGAGCTGCCTCTAGAAAATGTCCAAGCTGGGATAGACCAACCGCCGACCTGAATGTAATATATTCTCCTAATAAATGATGCTAAGAATAAGGCTGATCCTTGCCACAAAAAATAATACTTCGAATCTGAAAACTAAAAAACCAAATCTTTGTTGAGGTTTGCGTCCCAACAAATCAGACCTAGGGTTTTCGTCCCAAGCCTCTGAATCACTCCACAGAGCAATTTTGAATTTTCATAAGTTGTAAAGGTCAAAAGATAGTGAGCAATTTGATTTCCATCTCTTTATATCTCCTTTCAAAGGCAATTCCAACCCTAATGGAGAATACACTTAGCACTTTATAATAAAATAATATTTTCGCAATTAAAAGTGTCCATGTTATAGGAAAATTTTTACTTTATTAAAATGTTATAATTCCAGGCACCAAAAAGTCTTCGGATAGTGAAAATAATTTATATTATTTTGAAACCTTTCAAACGGGCTATTACACGAAGGCATCCCTGACCAAATGAAGCAATTAATCCCTTATTACTCCAGAATGACTTAAAATAGCCTTATTATAAATTATTTAATTATTGACTTAGCAAATATTTAAATATATTAAAATGTTTCCCTTTTTACCTATGGTAGCCCAAACCATCCACATAATCATGAGTCTGACCTTGTCACGTGTCTGTGACTGATGTCGAAAGAGATGGGTCAACTGACAGTCCCATCCCTAAAATCTAGGGATACTCCTAGAAATTAGGGAACACACCCTGTCATCCTAAAACCAAAACCATGGAATGGTCCAGTGGGACCTCACATCTGGAAACTGCCACATCCTCCTAAAAAGTAGGGATATCCCTTAAAATCTAGGAACTGCTCCAAATTGGCTCCAAACTGCCTGTAAAGCCAAAATCTAGTCACTGTATGCGTTGAATGAGTCCCTATCCATCGCCACTAGCCTACGAGACTCCAATGATAGGCCAAATCCTCCGTCTCTGATGTCCACTCTAGAAAGGGGACATGACAATTGTATCAATTATGGAGTACATTTTATCATATGATCCACACTTTAACACCTAATAGTTTGACGAAAGTTGTACAAAATTGGTGGTGGGATAAATTTGGACATATTCCATGTAACAAGCCTTAAATATGTCAAGTGAGTTGCAATATGCTTGTTATACATTAAATTTTATTACGATTCACAATTACAAATTTTAGGCATGTGAAGTGAATTGTCATATGTTAATTATGGTTTATATTTGATTGTGATCACTTTTTACAAATTTAACTGTGTTGTAAATTGTAGGTTATATTGACCATGTTCCATGTTAACAAGCCTTGAACATGCCAATGAATTGCATTATGCCTATTATGCATTACATTTTATTGCGATATGTAATTACAATTTACATATATGACAAGTAGATGAGTTCTAGTTTAACAACGACATGGAATACATTGTTTTTAAATGTTATTTATGTTTTAATGCAAGATAAGAGAAATAATAAGACATCAAATATTTAACATGTATATCTATTTATATTTATTAGAAAAATACTATTATGATTATCTATTATTATATATATTAATTTTTTAAAATATATTGTTAATATAACATTATATAATTGAATATTCTTATGGGATATTGACCTATATATTTATTTTATATTATATTTTTTTAATATGTTGAATTTATTTTAATTGTCTTTACTTTTTCATATTTTACATAATACAAATCATTAAAATAAACATATTATATTTGATAAATATATTATAATATATAAGTAATATATAATAACAACTAACTACACTACACCTAAATAATTATACAAAATGCAACTTAAAAAGAATTACTTTAATCTATTTAAAGAAACCATGTTGTTATAAAACCATGTGCAATACAATGTAAGGAATGGGAGGCTCAAATGGTTTACTTAGGTGATCATTTCAACATATATGTTGGGCATAATATGTTACTGTTTAATTAGAAACCAGTTGCGCTAAAAAAAATGGTCTAAATCAAGAAGATAAATATGGTCCATTACGAACAATTTTATTTTATGTTTGCGAGAGAGAGAGAGAGAGAGAGAGAGAGAGAGAGAGAGAGAGAGAGAGAGAGAGAGAGAGAGAGAGAGAGAGAGAGAGAGAANAGAGAGAGAGAGAGAGAGAGAGAGAGAGAGAGAGAGAGAGAGAGAGTATTAAATTAAATCAAATTAAAAAAAAAAAAATTATAAATTGAATCATCGTTTGTCTTTGTAGTTTCTATAACAAGTTAGTAGCTTCTAAGATGGAAATTTTATATCTACAAAAAATTAGCATTTAATAATATGGTTTTTTAATATATTAAATACACACTATATAATTTGACTAATTTTTATATTTCTAACCACCTCTCTAATCTGAATTTGTATAGATTAATATAAAATAATATCATAATTTATTATGTAATATAAAATGATTTTATTTATAATATTAACTATATATAAATTAATTAGATAAGATAAAGAAACTAAATATTGGTAAATTTTTATTTTGGAAATAAATTTATGCAAATGAAATATTTTTTACACCTAAATAATTATACAAAATGCAACTTAAAACAAATTACTCTAATCTATCTAAAGAAACCATGTTATAAAACCGTGTGCAATACAATGTAAATAAATGGGAGGCTCAAATGGTTTACTTTGGTGATCATTTCAACATATATGTTGGGCATAATATGTTATTGTTTAATTAGAAACATGTTGCGCTAAAGAAAATGGTCTACACTATATTACTTTCGAGGACCTAAATACAATAAATATAAGACCTCTGAATCAAGAAGATAAATATGGTCCATTACCAACAATTTTATTTAGAGAGAGAGAGAGAGAGAGAGAGAGAGAGAGAGAGAGAGAGAGTAAATCAAAAAAATTTAAAAAATTTAATCATTTATTGAATCATCGTTTGTCTTAATAGTTTCTATAACAAGTTAGTAACTTCTAAGATGAAAATTTTATATCTACAAAAAATTAACATTTAATAATATGTTTCTTTATACATTAAATACACACTATATGATTTGACTAATTTTTATATTTCTAACCACCTCTCTAATATGAATTTGTATAGATTCATATAAAATAATATCATAATTTATTATGTAATATAAAATGATTTTATTTATAATATAAATTATATATAAATTAATTAAATAAGCTAAATAAACTAAATATTGATTTTATTTATAATATTAATTGTATATAAATTAATTAGATAAGCTAAATAAAGTAAATATAGTTAAGATTATTATTTTGAAAATAAATTTATGCAAATTAAATATTTTTTAAATAAATTTAATAATATATACTATATATAATCATTATATAATATATATATATTTAATATTTTATTTTTTTAATATATTGAATTTATTTTAATTGTCTTTACGTTTTCATAATTTACATCATATAAATCATTAAAATAAACATATTATCTTTAATAAATATATTATACTATATAATTAATATATAATAACAACTAATTACACTACACCTAAATAATTATAGAAAATGCAACTTAAAACAAATTACTTTAATCTAACTAAAGAAACCATGTTGTTATAAAACCATGTGCAATACAATGTAAGAAAAGGGAGGCTCAAATTGTTTACCTTAGTGGTTCAAATGGTTTACTTTCGTGATCATTTCAACATATATGCTCGGAGACCAATTTTTATATTTCTAAACATCCCTCTACTATGAATTTGTAGAGATTAATATAAAATAATATCATACTTTATTATGTAATATAAAATAATTTTATTTATAATATTAATTATATAAGCTAAATAAACTAAATATAATTAAGATTATTATTTTGAAAATAGATTTATGCAAATTAAATATTTTTAAAATAAATTTAATATATACTATATAAATATAATCATGATATATATATATATATAT
>MU226575.1:112546-134879 GCA_018584345.1 Thuja plicata | reverse complement strand
TATATATATATACTAATTATATAATTTATATTATATGAAATCTATACACAATAAATAGTATAAAATAAATTATCTTAAAAAAACCAAAATATTCTCTAATTTATCTTAAAAATAAATTTAAATTATATAAAATATAATAATATAGGCTTGTACATAATTAATAATAATTTATTTAAACTAGTTTTAAATTATTAATTAATAATTCTTAATTTGTATTAATTAATTTAAAAATGATCTCATTATATATTAGATTAAGTTTAATAATAATATTATACCATATAAAATAATAAATACAATTATAATAATAATGAATAGAAATATAATTTTAGATGTCATAACTAGTCAATTCGTTCTTAAAAATGCATTAAAAGTAAAACCCAAATATCTATCTATTAAAAATTTTTGAATAAAACAAAAACTTTTAAATTTAGAAAATCGATTTATATTAATTAATTTTTTTTTAAAAATTCCCTACCATAGTAAGGACATAAAAGCTTAAGTATATGTAAACATATAAAACTTTTTATCGTTGGCCCTGAACAATGCACTCTGGAATTAAAGCGGACGGTTAAGACAAAAAATGATGGCGAGTGAAAAAATAATGAACTAAAGGGTTATGTTCGTTATGTGTTTAAAAAGAAAAGAACTCGCAATCAAAACGAGGGGTCATGATGTATTTGATGGTCAACCATGCCTTTTATACACTTCGAACCGTTGATTGATGAAACCAGCTCGTCCATTTCAAATAGGAAATACCTACAACATAATTAAACCAATATTAGAATCCCTTATTCACGAGTTGAAAGACATGTTAGGAAACTTAAACTAGGTAATTTTCAAAATTGAGGTTGAGTCCATGAGTGCATAAGTGAATTGGTCTAGATTCGCAAGTGTGAACCTAAACTGAATGCACAAGTAGATTTGAATTGTGCACGTAAAAGTGATCTATGTAGAATTTGTCACCAACAATCTATTAATCTTAATGTCTAAAACATTTTTTGAATGGAATGGTGTTAATAGCCACTATTTAGGAGTTTGGTAGACATGGAATAATCTCCCTTGGATTGGAACAAACTTGAAGACAATCAGTAGTCATGCAAAGTATAGCCTAAATGTTGATGCGAGTGATGCAATATGGATTCTTTAAGTACACTATTTGAATGATTTTAAATGAAGAAATGTGAGATACTTGATAAGTATGTATAAATTAAAAGTTAGTCTTCAAATACAACTTCAAAGGTGGCTACAGAAATGTTTGACTATTCAAAATAACACAATAAGAACTAGTTGGGGGGAGGGAAATGGGCCTAAATTTGAATTTGAAATTCAAAAGTTGCGATTTTATTTCTACAATGTGCATAAGTGACCCAAGTCAATGTTCAAACTAAAAATTGGATCCCAGTCTAAAAATGGATAAAATAATGTTGAAAATCAATCTCTATGAACAAGTACATATAAGATCAAGTAAAACCCAAGTTATGTGCCAATTTTGAAGAGAAATCACACTAAATCAATGTGAACCCAAAATGAAAGAGTACAAATTATGCAATTTTCACCATATATTATAATTACACATCCCATGTTAATATTATAAATTGTTATGGTACTAATCATCCCCTTTTCTATTCTTCATACTCATTCATGTGAATCCCTTTGATAATTTCTCTATAGGTGCTTAAGTTTCAACTAGTATAACCAATCTCCACCCCCTCTTTACCTTGAATGTCAACCAAAAGAGAAATTCATCACTTCAAATTATTTTACTTTGTCAAATCTCCATATGTATTTATCATATACTTTATAGTAGCTTACGTAAAATATTCGTGAGTCTATTTTTTTAAAATACAAGATTTAAAACCATATGAATGCTTTTTAAATAAATTATAGTACACAATAACTATAAGATAAATGTATGTACACATCCATGTAGACATTTATCTTATGTTAAAATGTTAAGAATTCACAAGCTTGAAAATCATAATTATACTTTTAAAATGAATTACAATAGATGATAATCATAGGTGGCATTTTTGATGTTTTTATGCACGTATATGTGTGTGTATGTATCCTTATCATTTCACTTTCACATGTGATTTTTAACAATTTCATAAAGTTATTAAAAACCCAGACATGGATATTGTGACATAAAAAGAAAGAACTAATTAGTTTCATGTAATACAAATATTATAATTTTGGAGAGCAATACACCCTAAAATTAGAGGAACACATAACAAAGTTTATGTATAACCTCAATTAAAGAGACATAACTAATCAGTTTCATATAATACAAATATTACATTTTTTGAGAGAAATACACCCTCAAATTAGAGGAACACATAACAAAGTTCATGTAAAACCTCAATTAAAGAGACACAACTATTGATATGGGATATCATCATTGTAGATATGTCTCATCCAAAATCTCCCCCTGTTTTACAAAAAACATCAATCAATATTTTTGAGGAAAAATATATTATAAAAATGATATTTAAAAACAAATATTACATTTTGTTTTTGCTCGATAAATGACCATAGTCTTTTTATTTTATTAAATTTTCTTAATATTTTTTACATCTCCGTTCAACATTGGGCACTGGTGGGAAAGAAAGAAGTGAAGAAAACCCCCAGTATGGCCCGGGGATGATAGTCCCCTTAGACTAAATAAAAGTAATGGGAGTACAATGATTATAGGGGCATACCCTTAAGTACAAAGATAAGAGGGCATACCCTCATGCATTTTTGACATTACATATATGTTTTAGGTAACATCTTTATGTTTTATACAAAAAATAACAAATATTACATTTTTAGAGAGCAACACACCCTCAAATTAGAGGAACACATAACAAAGTTCATGTATAACCTCAATTAAAGAGACACGCACCTATTAATAGGGGATATCATCATTGTACATCTGTCTCATCCAAAATCTCCCCCTGTTTTACAAAAACATCAATCAATATTTTTGAGGAAAAATATATTATAAAAATGATATTTAAAAATAATTGAAAATTCTAAACTTTACTATCATTTATATATGATTATTCTATTTTATCAAAAAATTAAAAAATATTTGATAGTTTATATTACCATTATTAATAAAGGCAAGTTGCAACAATATTTGATTTACTCTAATTTTAAGCTAAAGTATAATATAAATTTCTTAGCACTCTAGCCGCTATGCTAATAGCTGCCCTAGCAGAGTTTCTTTCGTTGGGGATCCTAATGATAGCATTGCCTAGACAATTGTCCAACGACACAAGAAGAATTATTCTTCAAATTACTCTCACTCTTCTTCACTTATCGTGTGAGAGTGATCTTCTCACTGGAGGGCTTCTAGTCCTTGTGCTAAGTGTATTGTCTTTTTTGTCCTTGTCAGCATATGTTGTGCTATTCATGCATTGTTGATGACCTCCAGGTTATGGTTATGTAAGGGTCAACCCCCTTGTTAGGTTGCTTTCATTTTCATAAGTATAATAATAATTTAATAAATTAATTTTTAGAAATTAAATTAAGAATATAAGTTTTTTTATAAGTACTATCTAAACATTTATACATCTTAGATATATTATGTTAAAAAATAATTACAAACTACAACTTGCACTTGGCTTGCCACGTCTACTGGGTCTTGTCTTGGGTTTTATTGTTTTTCTTTCTTTGTTTTTGGATTGTTGTCATGCATGTGCCTTTAGCGTGTTTTGTTTCCTCATTTTTTTTACCTCAGGTGGTTCCTTTGTACCCCGTCTTTGACTTTGTCGAGGCACCCTGGGTTGCATTAAATCCATTTGTACAATTTTATGGAAAAGAACATTAATACTCCCAGTGATGGGAACACAAAAAAAATACAAGGTAATGGTGTTGAAAGTGGTGACAAAACAGGGCAGAAACCTTCATACAAATTGGTTTTATCTAGCGAGGAAGGCAAACCGGTGTGTCCGCCATCTGTAGTATTCAATGGGGGAATCGTGGCCATTAGAGGAGTGGACACAAGGAAATGGAGACAAAGATGAAGGATTCATCAGTCTTGGAAACACCAGAGAGCAAATGGATGGTAAGCCCTCTTCCTTTATTGTGAAGAAGGTCCTCTCCCTTACCCCTAATGATGATATAATTAAGGCTATTACAAATGAGAAGTCTAGGCTTAATAATCTTGCTGTATTTCTTGCATGTATGGACCCAAGTGATTTACCTTCAAGAAAATTCTTTGATGACTGGGTTTCGAATGTCTGGGGTAGAAAACTTGGAATATATGTTAGCTTTTGCAAATTAATCCATAAAGGGTTGTTTGTGGTGGTGTTTAAAACTCACAACATGCAGGAACGAGTATTAAGGAAAGGTTTCTGGAATATTGGCCAATCTCTTTTTAGGTCATTTCCGTGGTCTCCCAAAGGGGATCCAAGCCATGTTGATTCTTGGTTGACTCCTAATTGGCTAGAAGTTAAGAATCTCCCCACCAAATCCTGGTGATTTTTACCCAATATTTTGAAACCACTGGGTGATGTCCTACAAGTCAAAGAGTCCAAAGTTACCCTTCCACATTTGAATGTGAGGCTTCTCATAGCCCTCAATCTTGAAATTGATATCCCAGAGAAAATTTCATTGCTTTTTGAAGATGAAACCTGATACTCCTAAGATTTATTTTGTTGTCATTAGTTTTTGTCAAATTCATATTGATCATAAGAGTCAGTCAGAATAAGGAGTTAATAAAGACATTCGGTAAAGAAAATCAAGTTAGTCACAGAGGAGAGACAAGCACCGAGTAGTGACAATTACCGAGCAAGTTGGTTACCGAGCAGTGTTAGTCACCGAGCAGAGATAGTTACCGAGACGAGAGCACTATATCGTCGAGCAAGAACAAATCATGTTACCAAGTATCACAAAGCCGACATAACTATTAATTGCAGATACATGAATCTGGACACTGAGCATAGAATATTTTACAGAATCCAAGGTGAGCGTTTGTTAGAACATTGGGATTGCAAATACATGATTGCACATGATCACGAGGCAGTTCCACCAGTGAAAAATAAGAGGAATAATGCATTGGAAATATAACCAACCGTGCACCGCTTAACCTCCACCGTTGAAGGACAATGACCTAGAAATTTTCCACTGCCTAAACATCATATAAAAGTTCAGAGTGTGAAGAACAGAACAAGCGTGTGAAAGAATGAAATAGAGAGTATGAGACAGTGATAGAGAAAAAGAAGTACCGAGTATAGAATAGTTATAACAGAACAATGAAAATGAATAATTTGGATGTTACTGAGTGCAGTATGAGGTAATGAAATCATTGAGCATAGAGTTTGAATAGCATTTGATTGATGCATTTTCAAAGACATTTTGTATTGATTTTTATTGTATTGAGAGAAGTGCAAATCCCACTATTGGGTAGGCCCTAATAGGTCTCATTTTGTAAATCCTTTAACAAGGTACGTCTCTTAGATTAGAGATTGTAAAATCCTTTAGCAAGGTAGACTCAATAAGTATTTTTGTACTCCTAACAAGGTAAGCTATCAGAAGTAGCTAAATACTGTAGCTCTAACCGAGCAACTTTTTTACTACAGTAGTGAAGGATTGTGGGTGCCATCCCCGCCACAATTTTTCCCTCTATGTGACCAAAAATCATGGTGTCATGAGAAATGTTTTTATGTTTTGGGTTATATGCGTTATAATGTTTATCTGCAACGTATTCAGTTTGGTAAATGTTTAGAGCAGATGTTAAAAGTTTTTTGCAGTACTGATTCACCCCTCCCCTCTTAGTACTTATCTTTCCATAGTTAATCCAACAATTGATATCAGAGCTTGGACTCTTGAAATAATGGTTTAACCACCTAAGAGTAAAAGATAATAATCATGGAAAGTTATAGGAAAGATAAGAAGATTGAGAGTCTTGAGTTTGAATTGGATAGTGCACAAGAGGTGATTAATGATCTAAGAAGAAAATTGGAAAAATCACTAAGGGTGAGAAAGCACTTATGTAATGAATTGAAGTCCTCACAAGAACATGTTGATGTACTTGAGACTGCATCTGAAGGTAGTTTAAATGATGAATTTGATATAGCTATTGTAGACCTAATGGAAAAGAATGATGCACTTACCGAGCAGTTGAACTTGATAAAGAAAGAGCAGTAAGCACAAGGCATTAGAATGGGTGAGATACATGAACCAAAATGAAAAAAATTGAAGATGCATAGAGGATGGTAGAAGAAGACAAAAGGCAAGCTGAGCCAAGACTAATTGGAAAAGACAATGAGATCATGAGAATGACCCAAACTCATTATGCTATGATCGATCAATTAGTGAATGCAAATCAAGAGGTAACCATCAAGGAGTTCGAGAACCAAACACTAAAGACTGATGTTGAAAGATTGACTAGGGAACTGAAAGAAGAAAAGGAAGCCAATGAAGTGCTAAAATAAAGTGAAGAAGCATTAAGGACATTGGATAAACAACTTAGAAGTCAGAAACAACCGAGAGATAAGACTGGACTTGGATTCACTGAAAACAACACTACCGAGAAAGGAGAGTCCTCTAACAAACCTGACAACCGAGATATTGCTACCCCACCAAAGATAAAACAAATTGCTACTACTATGGGAAACCTGGTCATACAACAAATGTTTGCAGGAGCAAAAGTGGTAAATCACCGAGTATTCCAAAGTTTGATGGTTATTGTTATAACTACAATAAATATGGACATCAAGCATTTGAATGTAGATCTAAAATTGCTAACAACTCATGGAAGCCGAAATTTGATGGCTACTACAATACTTCCAAAAGATATGGTCATAAATTTGAAGATTGTAAGTCACAAAGAAAAAATGATAGAGGGGTACCTAACTGACATGATACACCAATCAACTGACAAGGCACATCTATACCATGAAACTAAAACACAAGGATTTCTTGTGCAACATGTGGGAGATATGGAAATATTTCAGCAAATTGCATGTTGATGCAGGGTAGAAACAATAGAAGAGCATGGAGAAATAGTAGCATGGCATGCTTTCATTGTCACAATGTAGGTTACCTAGCCAAAGACTGCAGGTACCGAGGTAAAGCTCCAACCGAGGAAGAAACAACTGACATAGAGAAAGTAAATGTTGAAGATGTGAAAAATCAAATGAACAAAACATGGAGAAAGAAGCCTCTAGATGATGGAACATCATTTGGTACAGTTAAAGGCACCCCATCCTCTAGGTCGGGTGGACACAACTCCACCTAATCAGTGAAAGGTATGTGTAGGAACTACAAAACTAAATTTCTAATCTTAAATCGGTTCCTAGCATTTGTGTAGAGATCCATATAAGCATATTCAGATGCATTTGGATAGATATTGTGAAGTATGTGTTCCATGTTTAATCGGTAAAAGAAAATGTTATTTTATGTTATTCGGTAAAATGAAGTAAAGTATGGTAATCGGTGTAAAGTGATTTAGTGTCAACAATTATTACCATTATTCTAGCTGTTGGAACCCCTAATCGAGAAAAGGTATATATAGACCACTTTGTCTATTATTTTAACCTACAATTTCCAAAGAGCATTTGAGCGAGTTGCAAAGTTGAGTCACCTACAAGCATCCAAGCGATTGTTAAGGTAATCCTAAACTAATATAAGGTCATTTGAGAATATTTGAGTGATTATTGGTGTTGCCCTAAATGTGAAGCGCAAACCGATTTATAGAGAACGAAACCCCATTACATACATGTAGTGATAAATCTGATAGTAATGGCACCTAAGGTTCAAAACCCAATTATTGAGACGGTTGGACCTATCAACCCTAAGTATAGACTTCCACCCGCAAAGGTAGCCAAACTAGAAAAGATGGGAGCTCTCTCATCTATTCCCGCAAGGGTTATATTAATTGAAGACATTCATACTTTTATCCAATGCAAGATCGAAGAAATGTCAAGCATAAATTGATACATCATTCTAGAGTTTATGCACGAATGGAAAACTGAAGGATGATCACATCCATCTGAAAACCAAGGGTTTAATGCATACCCTACATCTACCGACAATCTTCAAGACCGAGTGGATAAGAATGGTATTAATCCTAGTTCATGATCATTTCATGTGGCTAGATCAACCAGTCAAGATAACAAAGGATGTTTTACACATAGTGACTCGATACCCAATCAGTGACAAATTGAAGGCTAACAAGCAAATTGATAAGAATAAATTGTGTAAACTAACAAAAGCCCAATGAGACGAGAGAGGTCTTAGAATATCAACAATCGAAGATCTTGAACTAAGGTTTGCATGTAATGTTATATCTTATCGAGTCTTCCAGTCCTCTAGAGTTGATATTGTACCATGTGGAGCAGTAGACCTTGCATATAAAATTGTTAAGAAAGGTATGCAGATTGATATATGTGAAATATTGTTGAAGCAACTAGATAAAAATATGAATACCATAAGGAAAGCCAAGACCAACACACTGAATTTTGGATCATTGCTGGTATGTATATTCTTCTATTTCCAGAACTTCTTTCCATCTGTTGGTAATGTGATATGGAGTGTAGAGAAGCCGATTATATATCAGATAAATGAATACATCTTGAGCTTAGGAGATAATATTGACATGGTGATGAATGATTATTTTTCAAAGTTTCAATCAAGAAGACATAAAAGATTCAAGATTCCACCTCAATTAGTGAAGAAATATGAAGACATCATATGCTTTGAGGTAGATACAGACACTTGCATTATTCAAGTTGTTAAGCCTAGGTCTATATGGTTGCAGCCATTGGGATATGAGATAGAAATTGACATTGTTTCACAACAAATTGAAACCCTGCTAGCTAAACCCATTGATAGAATAGAAAAGTGTTATGGAACTTATGAGGAAGTGAAGGAAAAGATCAGACAATGTATTTTGATACCTAAAGCTCAAAGAAAATTAGATAAAATGATTGTTGATTTGTCTAAGAATCTTGGAGTAGAAGATGATGAAGAACCATCTGATGAAAAGGACAAGAAACCACAAGTGATGAAGTCATCACCGAGCATCAAAGGTACAATACGATCAACAAGATCTTTTGTTACACCGAAAGAACAGAATAAATTTGAGGCAGAGTCATCTAGAGCCAACACTTATGTAAGAGGCAGGAAAACATCTAACAAACCTAGAAGGAAGTTGAAATTGCGAGCAGAAAGTGAGATTGAATCTGAGGACCTCATTCAATTGAAATTTGTACAGAACCAACCCCGAGCACCAAGAAGTCTAGATGACTCTCTTGATATACTGAAGAAGAATGACAGATTTGCAGGGATGAAGTATGCAAAGTACAATACACAGAGTGATAAAAATAAGGTAAAAATTGAAGATGCAATTATCATTACATTACACAAGTTTAGATACACACTTATTGAAGTGGTCAATCATTTACCTATTGATTTATATAACAAGATCAATGCAAGATGGAAATATGCAATGAATGCTGAAAAGCAAATGAGGGAAAGATCTCTAGTACTAACTATACCCTAGTTATCTTTACCTGACATAAATGAAACATTGAAGAAGTACTCTAAACGATTTCTTGTCAAGGGAAAATCTCTAAGGATTATGGTTGGAGACTTGGAGACACTACAAAAAGAAACTGATGAGAAATGGAGAGAAATTTTTGAAATTGAGGCAACTGAGTCAAGAGAAAAGAAAGTAACTAATGGTATAGTTGATGAAATTGTTAAAGAAGATTAAAGTAAGATTGACCCTATTGATTTAACACTTGAGAATGATGAGATCATTATTGAAGACATCACTGATAAAGATCCAACAGAAGATATATCACAAGATGAAGATGTCATGGCCATCGGAGAAAAGGAAACAAAATCCATGGACATAAATGATAATGTTAATGCTACAATCATGAATCCAGTATTACAAGTGTTAGATTACTCTGAAATTTGGGAAGGTATGTTTGAAGTTGCTATGGATACAAAGGAGAAGACCACCGGACAACAAAAGGAGACAGAACAAGAAACAACCGAGGAGCCTAAGGAAACTGAGACCACCACAGAAAAAAACACCGAGTCAGTTCCCTCTACCGAGATTACAGGACAACAACAAGAACAAGAAAAGGAGAAGCCCCAAGAGTTAGAAAAAGAGAAAGTAGAGAAGAAACAAGAAGAGAAAGTAAAGGAGAAACAAGAAGAGAAGACAAAAGAAAAATAAGAAGAGAAGACAGAGGAGAAGCAAGAAAAGATGCAAGAAGGCAATCAAGAAGCAAATAAACAAGGTACTTCAACCGAAACTACATCGAATGCGCTGAAGGCATCACATTCCTCAAAATTTTATACTGGTGAGAGTATTTTGGTTGAGAAGAATAAATCAAAGAAGAGAAAGCAAGTTGACCTGAGTCAACCGATTATAGTACCTAAGTTAGACGTCTCTACACTTACACCAAAAGAATTATCTGAATATGCAGATTTACTGATGAAGAAAGCAACACAATAAAAATTATAGCAAAAGAAATGAAAGACCATTGTACTAGAAAGTGTTAAGGATGTATTATAGGTGAATGTCCTTGAAGCTGATATAAATGAAAGGGGAAGTCTACTTAGTGAAGTGGAAGAGTTAGCACAACAAATAAAAGAACCAAGAAAGGATACCACCGAGTATATGATGAAAGTTCATGAGAAGAAAATGGAACATCAAATCATTGAATATATTCTGTAGAATTTTGCATTGGATAAAGTATCACTCTCTGAGGTATGCACAGATATAGAGAGTAAATTGACTGATATTCTTTCATTATTTCAAAGATTTTATTCAATATCACAATTTACTGAGGAAATAAAAAAGAAAGATGAGTTTGTCGAGAAAGAACTGACCGAGCAACTAAAGAATGTAACAATCCAGCCTAGATCACTGCAAGCATATTACCTGAGGCTAAAACATTTGATGGGAATGCAACATGAACTTAGAGGAGAAGAGAAAAAGATAAGTATGGAACTCCTTGAGCTGCAAGCTATTCTGATTCTCCACATTGAATCAATGCAAAATCATTTACAAAAGGCCAAAGATTTGGTCAATACTCCAGATGTTAGTTCACTAGACAACATGATTGGATTGGCAGCCGATACTGGTGCACAAATTTATGTGTTACAAGCTTTAAAGGAAACATGGGAGACATCCCTAGTAGATGCCCAAAAGCGTTATAAACACATTTTTTATAAGATATATCCAGCAGTGCACAGTAAGTAATTTTTTTTGGCATATTTATCAAACAAGGGGGATATATATGTAAAAAGGGAGATATGTATGTATATATATCAGCGGAGATATATTATATATGATGTATTATCAAAGATGAAGTTATTCAAAATTTTGATGACTTTGACTTTTTGTCAAAGATGCCAAACTAATGCCAAAGGGGAAGATTGATACTCCTAAGAGTTATTTTCTTGTCATTAGTTTTTTTCAAAGTCATATTGATCATAAGAGTCAGTGGGTGAATGGAAAAGGAGTTAATAAAGATAGTCGATAAAGGAAATCAAGTTAGTGACCAAGCAGAGACAAGCTTCGAGCAGTGGTAGTTACCAAACAAGTTGGTTACCGAGCATTGTTAGTTACCGAGCAGAGATAGTTACCGAGATGAGAGCACTATGTTGTCGAGCAAGAACAAAGCATGTTACCAAGTATCACAGAGCCAACATAACTATTCAATGCAGATACATTGAATCTGTACACCGAGAAGAGAATGTTTTATAGAATCCAAGGTGAGCGTTAGTTAGAACATTGGGATTGCAAATACATGATTGCACATGATCAAGAGGTAGTTCCACCAATGAAAAATAAGAGGAATAATGCATTGGAATCTAACCAACCTTGCACTGCTTAACCTCCACCGTTGAAAGAGAAAGACCTAGAACTTTTCCACCGCCTAAACATCATATAAAAGTTCAGAGTGTGAAGAATAGAACGAGCGTGTGAAAGAGTGAGATAGAGTATGAGACAATGACAAAGAAAGAGCAGTACTGAGTACAAAGCAGTTATAACAGAACAATGAAAATGAATAAGTAGGATGTTACTGAGTGCAGTATGAGGTAATGAAATCATTGAGCATAGAGAGTCCGAATAACATTTGATTGATGCATTTTCACAGACATTTTGTATTGAGTTATATTGTATTGAGAGAAGTGCAAATCCCACTATTGAGTAGGCCCTAATAGGTCTCATTTTGTAAATCCTTTAACAGGGTACATCTCTTAGATTAGAGATTGTAAAATCCTTTAGCAAGGTAAACTCAATAAGTATTTTTATACTCCTAACATGGTAAGCTATCAGAAGTAGCTAAATATTGTAGCTCTAACCGAGCAACTTTTTTACTGTAGTAGTGAAGGATTGTGGGTGCCATCCCCATCACAAATTTTCCCTCTAACCAAGGATTTCTACATGACCAAAAATCATGGAGTCATGAGATATGTTTTTATGTTTTGAGTTATATGCTTTATAATGTTTATCTGCAATGTATTCAGTTTGGTAAATGTTTAGAGCAGATGTTAAAAGTTTTTTGCAGTACTGATTAACCCCTCCCCTCTAAGTACTTATCTTTCCATAGTTAATCCAACAATTGGTATCAAAGCTTGGACTCTTAAAATAACGGTTTAACCACTTAAGAGTAAAATATCATAGCCATGGAAAGTTATAGGAAAGCTAAGAAGATTGAGAGTCTTGAGTTTGAATTGGAAAGTGCACAAGAGGTGATTAATGATCTAAAAAGAAAATTGGAAAAATCACTAAGGGTGAGAAAGCACTTATGTAATGAATTGAAGTCCTCACAAGAACATGTTTATGTACTTGAGACTACATCCGAATGTAGTTTAAGTGATGAATCTGATACAACTATTGTAGAGCTGGTGGAAAAGAATAATGCACTTACCGAGCAGTTGAACCTAATAAAGAGAGATCAGGAAGAACAAGGCATTAGAATGGGTAAGATACTTGAATCAATAGGAAAAGCTGAAGATGCACAGAGGATGGAAGAAGAAGACAAAAGGAAAGTTGAGACAAGACTAACTAAAAAAGACAATGAGACCATGAGAATGACCCAAACTCATTATGCTATGACCTATCAATTAGTGAATGCAATTAAAGAGGTAACCAAAAAGGAGTTTGAGAACCAAACATTAAAGATTGAAGTTGAAAGATTGACTAGGGAAATAAAAGCAGAAAAGGAAGCCAATGAAGTGCTAAAATAAAGTGAAGAAGCATTAAGGCCATTGGATAAACAAGATAGACGTCAGAAACAACCAAGAGATAATACTGGACTTGGGTTCATTGAAAACAACACTACTGAGAAAGGAGAATCCACTAACCAACCTGACAACTGAGATACGGCTACCCCATTGAAGATAAAGAAACCAAATTGCTACTACTGTGGGAAACCTGGGGGTGAACCCACAATAGTGGGTTACACTTTTTGGAGGAAGCAATTCCTCACGAAATCATCAAAGTAGGCGGATTGATAAAGTACTTTCGATAAAAAGTAGGGACTTTTGATAGAAAGTACTTTCTATCGAAAGTCCTCGATTAAGGGCAATTCTAGTCAATTACTCTTGATAGAAAGTAGTTTGTATCGAAAGTCTCTGATTAGAGGCCATTTGCAAATGTTGACACAAATCTGAAGTTTTCATGGGTTTGGGGCTCAAGCGCAGGTCTCAAATGGAAGAATAAGGAGACGTCCTTTTTCATCGCACAAATACTCTTAATGAGCTTTCTAACGAATATAGATTTGACAATTTTTTAATTAATTAGGTCTATATTTTTTGACGTGCATCCAATATAGGGTTTTTATCGAATATAAACCTCCAAGTTTGACGTTCAATGAAAAATAGTAGAAAAGAGAAAAAAATATTGAAAAATAAAAGTGCCCTCCGGCTTTGAGTCTACTTTCTATAAAAAAAATGAATTTTGATAAATACACAAGTTATAAGCTATGCATCCCTGCAGATGTTGTTGGTGAAGATGTCGGTCGTCGACCTTCCTGCGGGTTACCCTCCAATGGCGTGGGTGCAGCACAAGCGGTCCCTGGTGCAGGGCTGATGTTAGGAAGGGAGGGATTAAGAGCCCCTGTGTGGTGATTATAGAGCCCTCCTCTGCTGCTAGGGAAGATGCTGCACTGAAGCTGGGCGCAACCATTGGGCATGTTCCTTTTTCTAATCCAATTTCCATTACTGTGGCTGTGGATGTGGAGGAAATAGACGATAATATTTCTATGTATTCTTCCTATGCTTTGATTTGCAGGTTCAGAGGTTTTTGGCCTAGCCTCCCGAAGCTTCATGATTGGATCTCCACTTATTGGGAGCCTATCCTCGTGGATTCGGTGCACCTTTTCCCCTTGGCCAAGGGATATTTTGTAGCTAAATTTGATGATCTGTTGTGCGAATATTTTTTCAGCTGGGAGAATCATTTTATGCTCATGGTTAAGCCCTGGCATGTCAATTTTAACCCTATTTCAGATTCTTTCTCCAGGTATCTTGTCTGGGTCTGTCTTCCTAATCTTCCACTGCATTTATGGATCGACTCTCTGCTGGAGGGGATTGGTAATGCTCTTGGGAAATTTTTATTGGTGGATGGTGATTCTTGTGACAGTCTCCACTCTACTTATGCTCGCATGCTTGTGGATATTGATCCCTCTAAGGGTTTTCCTGAGGAGATAGTGATCAACTCTTCCAAAGAAAAATGGATTTAGTCTCTGGATTATGAAGGGATTCCCTTCATATGCCAAAGGTGCTTTAAAATAGGGCATATGTCAGCTCAATGTGGTATGGGTAAAAATAAAAATAATGCTTCTTGGTGGAATGGGGCCTCTGCTCAACACTACATGGTGGAAAAGAAGCCTGTCTCGCCGAAATTTTTTTCCTAGGTGACTACGCAGGGTTTGGTTGTGGCTCCTGAGTGTTCTCCAGGGTCTGTCTCCCCGGTGGTTCTGTCACCTGGTTTGCGGGGGTTGTCGCATCTCTGGTACCCCTGGTGATGTGGGGGTGAAGGTGGATTTTGGTTCTGTGGATGCTTCTCCTGGTGTATCTACTGGCATTTTGGCTACCCCTACTGGTAGCTTTGATCATTCTGGCTCGGTTGATGTTCCTCCGCGTTGGCAGGATGAGGCGGCTAGAGTTGAAGAGGGATGAATTATTGTAAAAGGAAAAAAATTCAAGAAGTCATCTTCCTTTGATATCACTCTTCGATCTCATCAGAAGGGTTCTAAAGGTAAATCCTAGACCTGTATTTTCCTTTAGTGTGGGTTTGCATGAAGGTTGTTTCATGCATTGTTTTTCCAAGGTTGTGGGAGCCTACTGCAAAACCCTCACTGTGGTCTTGACCCGTTTCATTTAAAGGGCTTTATTGAATATCTTTTGTGACCATCTTGTACAGGGTTTCGGGGCCCCTTCAAAACCTGTTGTTACCTTAATCAAAAACAAGTTATAAGCTATGCAGTCAAGGTATGTCAAAATTACGGAAAAAGATATGGTCATAAATTTGAAGATTGCAAGTCACAAGTAAAAAATGATAGATGGGTACCTAACCGACAAAATACACCAAGCAACCAACAAGGCACACTTATACCATGGGACTACAACACAAGGATTTCCTATACAACATGTGGGAGATATGGACATATTGCAGCAAATTGCATGTTGATGCATGGTAGAAACAATAGAAGAGCATGGAGAAATCCTGGCATGGCATGCTTAATTTCATTGTCACAAGGTAGGTCACCTAGCCAAAGACTGCAGGTACCGAGATAAAGCTCCAATTGAGGAAGAGACAACTGACAAAGAGAAAGTAAATGTTGAAGATGTGAGAAATCAGATGAATAAAACATGGAGAAAGAAGTCTCTAGATGATGAAACATCATTCGGTACAGTCAAAGGCACCTAACTCCACCTAATCAGTTAAAGGTATGTGTAGGAACTGCAAAACTAAATTTCCAATCTTAAATCGGTTCCTAGCATTTGTGCAGAGATCCATATAAGAATATTAAGATTCATTTGGATAGATATTGTGAAGTACGTGTTCCATGTTTAATTGGTAAAAGGAAATGTTATTTTACATCATTCGATAAAATGAAGTAAAGTACGGTAACAGTGTAAAGTGAGTCGGTGTCAAGATTTAGTACCATTATTCTAGCCATTGGAAACCCTAATCGAGATAAAGGTATATATAGACCACTTCGTCTATTATTTTAACTTACAGTTTCCAAAGATCATTTGAGCGAGTTGCAGAGTTGAGTCATCTACAAGCATCCAAGCAATTGTTAAGGTAATCCTAAACTAATCTAAGGTCATTTGAGAATATTTGAGTGATTATTGGTGTTGACCTAGCTATGAAGCGCGAACCGAGTTATAGAGAATGAAACCCCATTTCATACATGTAGTGATAAATCTGATAGTAATGACACCTAAGGTTCAGAACCCAGTTGTTGCTGAGACAGTTGATCCTGTCAACCCTAAGTACAAACTTTCACCCGCGAAGGCATTCGAACCAGAAAAGATGGGAGCTATCTCATCTATTCCTGCAAGGGTTATATTAATCGAAGACATTCATACTTTTATCCACTACAAGATCGAAGAGATATGTGAAGCAAAAATTGATACATCATCCCAGAGTTTATGCACGAATGGAAAACTGAAGGATGATCACATCCATCTGGAAACCAAGGGTTTAATACATACCCTACATCTATTGACAGTCTTCAAGACCGAGTGGATAAGAATGGTATTAAGTCAAGTTCATGATCAATTCATGTGGCTAGATCAACCAGTCGAGATTACAAAGGACGTTTTACACATAGTGAATGGATACCCAATCAGTGACAGACTGAAGGCTAACAAGCAAATTGATAAGAATAAATTGTGTGAACTAACCAAAGCCCAATGGGATGGGAGAGGTCTTAGAATATCAACTGTGGAAGATCATGAACTAATGTTTGCATGTAATATTATATCTTATTGAGTCTTCCAGATCTCTCAAGTTGACAATGTACCACGTGGAGCAATAGACCTTGCATATAAAATTGTTAAGAAAGGTATGCAGATTGATATATGTGAAATATTGTTGAAGCAGCTAGATGACAATATTAATACCATAAGGAAAGCCAAGACCAACGCACTGAAGTTTGGATCATTGTTGGTATGTATATTCTTCTATTCCAGAACTTCTTTCCACCTGTTGGTAATGTGATATGGAGTGCAGAGAAGCCAGTTATATATTAGATAAATGAATACATCTTGACCTTGGGAGATAATTTTGACATGGTGATGAATGATTATTTTTCAAAGTTTCAATGAACAATGCATAAAAGATTCAAGATTCCACCTCAATTAGTGAAGAAATATGAAGACACCATATGGTTTGAGGTAGATACAAACACTTGCATTATTAAGGTTGTTGAGCCTAGGTCTATATGGTTGCAACTAATGGGATATGAGATAGACATTGACATTGTTACACAACAAATTGAAATACTTCTAGCTAAACTTGTTGACATAAGAGAAAAGAGTTATGGAACTTATGAGGAAGTGAAGGAAAATATCACAAGGTATTTTGATACCTAAAGTTCAAAGAAAATCAGATAAAGTGATTGTTGATCTGTCTAAGAATCTTGGAGTAGAAGATGATGAAGAACCATCTGATGAAAAGGAAAAGAAACCACAAGTGATGAAGGCATCACCGAGCATCAAAGGTACAAGACGATCAACAATATTTTCTATTACACCGACAAAACATAAGAAATATGAGGCAGAGCCACTGAGAGCCAAAACTTATGTAAGAGGCAAGAAAACATCTAACAGATCTAGAAGGAAGTTGAAAATGCCAGCAGAAAGTGAGACTGAATCTGAGGACCTAGTCAATTCAAAGTTATCATGCCTCCACTACTTGTAATTTCATTTGGCCCCAAGAAAGCCCCTTTTTTCTCCAATCATGAGCGAGGATAAGGGGGTGTTTTCATCCTGATTATGCCCTCGTAGTCTGATATTATCAGTAATTCAGTTATCTCACCTTGTAACAGAGCATGTTATATCACCTTTCAAGTGCAAGGGAAAACTATTGGTATATGCAATGTGTATGCCTCAAATGATTACAGAGATATGGCCATGCTTTGGGGTTGGTTGGTTTCTTCCCTCCCCAAGGCCAATTGGATTCTTACAAGTGACTTTAACATGATTGAGTATAGTGAAGACAAAAAGTGTGGCATAGGGCATGATTGGAAAGGCAAGAAGCAGTCCTTTTGGGCCAAATGCAAGATAAGCTTTAATTTACTTGATCCTTTGGAAAAGAAGAAACACGTGTCCAAAAGCATATGGTACACATAGTGTAACAATCAGAGAAATAAACATAGGATTTATTTTTGTCTTGACAAAATCCATGTTGACATGTGTTTGTTTTCTTTTGAAGAATTTGAGGACAACAACCCCATTATTTTTGCCCCTACCACTATTTCAAATCAGTCACCTATCTTTGCCATCATCAAGATTGATTGCTCTATTCAGCCCTCTTGTAGGCCTAGAGGCCTTAAATTGTTTAAATTGAGTACTTCCCTCCTCAAGAATGATGATAATTTGAATGCCATCAAGATGGCTACTTGTCTGACTAAAGCTTGCAATCATGGCAAATCTGTTGTTGATAATTGGACCTCCCTCACTGCTACGTGGATGAAAATGTTTCAACTCATTGGTGAGAAGGAGGCTAGGGACATGAACAAACTGGAAGACGCCCTTCAAGCCAATCTTATTAATGTTGAAGTTTTCCTTCAAGATGATGTTCACAATGATTGCGTGAGAGAAGAGTTAATTAAGACTAAACATGAGTTGAGAAAGATTCAAAATTACAAATTCAGAGGTCAGACTGTCAGAGCCAGGATGAATTGGATCAAAGAAGGAGATAAAGGTACTAAATAATTCTTTAATTTGATTAACCATAAACAAAAGAGGGCAAGGATTGATGAGATTTGTCTTGACAAGGATACAGTTAATGATCCCGAAAGTATATGTAGAGCCTTTTTTGAATTATATTCCTCTCTTTTCACCTCTAATTTTAGCAATGAGAACAAAGATACCTTAAAGAAATGTCTGAAGTTGATCCCAAGGAAATTGGATAGTAATGATGTCTTCCAATTGTCTATGGACATCACCATTACTAAGATAGAAAATATTATTAAGTCTCTTGCTAATGACAAGTCACCAGGGTTGGATAGGCTCCCTGTTGAATTTTACAAAAGCAACAGTGAATGGATTGCATTAGAGCTTTTGGATCTTTATAACGAGGCCTTTCAAAGAGGTTCCTTGGGCGACACAATTAACAAGGGGGTGATCAAAATCCTTCCAAAGGAGGGGGATAGGAGACAAGTTAAGAATTGGGGACCGTTAACGTTGCTCACCACCTCTTATAAAATCATTGCTAAACTTCTTGCCAATAGGATTTTTGGTCTACTTGGAAAGATTGTTTCTGTCACTCAAACTTGATTTATTCAGGGGAGGTATATCCTTGAAAACCTCATTACTAGATGGGAATCCATGAATTGGGCTAAGGAAGAGGGCCAAAACTTTATTATGATTCTTTTGGATTTCGAGAAAGCTTATAATAGGGTTGAATGACCCTTTTTTATTGGTATGTTGCAAGCCTTCGACTTTCCTCCTTTCTTCTATAAATGGGTGGAGGTCTTGTTTAGGGATTCCTCAATTATCACTGATGTTAATGGGATATTATTTGAACCAATTGTGTTACAAAGATCAATCAGAGAAGGGTGTCCTATTGCTCCATCATTGTTTGTTCTTGTTGTTGATGCCATATTTTATATATTAAGATCTCATACTCTTGGTCCTCTCATTAGAGGCATTGTCCTCCCCAATAAGGATGAGCTTATTAATGCCCAATTTGTTAATGACACTGCTTTATGCATTGAACTTGATGAAGATAATTTTGATCATACTTTTGAAAGGCTCCAATTTTTTTGTAAGGCATCAAGTGCCAAGATTGCTCCCCATAAATCCATTGTGATGGGATGGTTTGATTCTTCATCGAGTTTGCTTGCATCAAAAAATTGGGGATGGGTTGGGCCCCACACCATCAACATGTACCTTGGAATCTCATTTGCACTCCGTCCATCTACTAAAGATATGTGGAATTGAATTTATACCAAGATTGAAAAGAAACATCATAAGTGACAAACACACTTGTTATCTCTGGCATGGAGGATTCGGGTTGTACAAAACTTCTCTCTTCTCATGCTATGTACTTCACTTCTACATGACTTTTTTCTGATTATGAAGTCAATAAATTACAAAAGATTCTTAGAGATTTCCTCTAGTCTGATGGCCAAGGGTGTAGAAAGAGACACAATGTCTCTTGGGATTGGTGTTGTGTCCCTAAACATAAGGGGGGGCTTGGCTTGAGAGAGATAAAAGCACATGGGGCTTCTCTGGCATCTAAGTGGATAGTCAAGGCCTTGTCTAGTAATGAACTGTGGAATGTCCTTATTAGAAACAACATTTCTCTCTCAAGGCCTAGGAAAGGTAACTGCTGGAAAAAAACATTGGCTTCTGTATATGTTGATGGGTAGTTTTGAGGTTAAGACATTTGGGTCTCCTATTTTTTCTCCAATTTGGAAAGCTTGGACAAGTGTAAGAAAAATTATGGTAAACAAAGAGGCAATTGGGCACAGTCCTACTTATTGTGTGGTAGACAGATCCTTATGGTGGGGAGTCACTTAATGATAAACCATTGGCCCTCACATGGAGTTGTTCATCCAAGGCATGGTTCTCATTAGGCATTAGTAGTATTGGTGACATCATGGTAAATAACCAATTGTGTTCCTGGGAGGAATTGTGTCTTAAGTATAATATCCCTAGATCTCATAAGAAAACATACTTTTTGATATGCAAGGCTGTTGGGTCATTTCTTGGCAAAACATTGAGGATAGAGCATTTTTTGGATCAGTTGAAATGGTTTGATGGTACTTTATTTCAGGTCATCAAGGTTAAATAAATCTACCAAATGTTGAGAGGTGAATCTCAAATACTTGTTTGGATTAATCCTTCCCGGGGTTATCTTTGGTTTGAGTCAAAGTGACAGTTTGTTCTCCCCAAAATGTGGAAAAGTTCCCTTGAGCCCCAAAAAGTTTGTCTTCGATGGTAGGTCTTGTTGAAGAAAGTTGTTCTTGGTGATGTTCTCTCTGCCTTGCGTCTAGGTGTTGTTACATGCTCTGTTTGTGGCCATCCTGAGTCGGTTAGCCATCTTTTCTTTGAGTTCCATTTTGCTTCTTGTGTCTGGTCTCTTTTTTGGGTCATCCTGTTGTTTGAAATTCTTCCCTTGGTTTGTCTTGGATAGAAGTTTTGGCTAGGTTTGTAGACTGCTTTGGTGATAAACTCAACGAGTTCTGGTCTGTTCTATATGGTGAGATTTAATGGTTTTTGTGGTTTAAACACAATGAGGATGTTTATCAAAGCAAAGGAAGAAGGCTTACTGAGTTCAATAGAAAAATCACATTTAACTTCATCAAGTTTCAAGTATCCGTTGTTATAGAGATCCCAAAAGATAGGTTGATATTGCCTCACCAAGGATTCATGCTTCTTTATAAATCTGATGTGAGATTAACACATGTTTTCAATGCCTACAAAGACATACTGGGTAAGGACGAGCTCAATGCATTGGAACATGTACAGAAGAAAGACAACATCACTAAAGATGTCATTGCAAAACATAGTGTTCCCAAGCCAAAAGAGGCTCCTAGATAGGTTGTTCAAGCTGATCTTGAGATTGTATCACCCCTAGGTACACATGAGATAGACCAAGCTGAGTGCAATAACAATATTATAGGCTCTTGGGATTGACCTAGTTAGTGTTTTCCTCTTGTTTATATGCTTCATACTTCAGAACTGTTGGTATTTTGGTGATGGGATGTAATATGTATTGAACTCTACTGCTTGTAAATTTTCTGTTTTGAGAAACCTGTAAAGGCTTTGAAAGTGAAGATTGCAAAAATTCATAAACTATCTTTAATAGAAAAAATAAAAAATTACAATTATTTGTTTAAAACAATTAAGTTACAAAAGTATACACATTCTTTATTTTATTTTTTTTATTATTCTTGTATCAAGAAGTTGCAAAACTCTAAACATAACACCACAAGTATAATACTATATACTTTATTTAAATCTGTTAATGTTTGTAGCTTCAGTCGTATGATCATTAGAATACATAATACATGTTGATTAATAATAATATATTATATATGTTATATTATTATTAATCATATGAAATTTAATATTCAATATTAAATTATTAAATTATTCTTAATTAATAATTGATTGATGAAACATT
>MU226575.1:91117-110519 GCA_018584345.1 Thuja plicata | reverse complement strand
ATCGTCGATGGAGGCAATCCACATCTTGAGACTATGTTTCTATTGATTACATCACGAGGATGATGCTTTTATTGCTTACATCATATGATTGATGTTATCAAGTGTCATATAAGTGTTGACATTGGATATCCTCCCTAGCTAAGAGGGAGTGTTGATGTTTTGTATAGTTATGGTGAGGGTCATAAGTGTTGACACAGGAGACCACTACACATTCTATTTGATAATCCTCCCTAGCTAAGAGGGAGTGTTAATGTTTAGATAACTTATTGGACCATGGTTCCATAGTTAAAACTTTCATTTTTTTTTATCATTAAGGGGCCGAAGCCGAGAAGTGTATTAATATATAAACATAAGAACATAAACAGACAAACTTGAGAGTTACTGGTTCATAACCCAATTCTACCAAGATAATTGTGAACCCAAAACAAAGCACCTAGGCTTAAACCAACGGAAAGTATTATAGAAGTTCAAATTTCAAAGATAGTATAATAGAACAAGATCAAAAATGCAAAATGCCAAAAAAAACTTATAGCCCCCAAAGGACTCAACTCATATGGTCACATAGAAGCAGAAGTAGAGTCATTTTCTGTGGATGCTCCAGAACCAGATTTGGAGTTGTCCCCCAATGTTGGAGAGTTGCTTTCCACTGGATCCTCCTCAAAAGAATCCTCCTCAGGGTCACCAATCTCTTCATCATCCACCTCCTCTTTGTCTTCAGCTTCTTCATCATCACCCTCAGCCTCAACCTCCCCGATGTCATCATCTGAATCCACCTCCATTTCCTCCCCTGCGACTGCATTATCTGAAGAGTCTGAGCTCCCCAACTCATCCAACCTTTCGTCGTATTTGTATTGATACACCCAGGGGAGAGTTTCATCTAAGTTGTCACCATACGGGACACTCAGGCCATCCTTAATTCCTAAGAATTTAGAGAGGAATTTTAACCCTCTCTGCATCATGCAAAGCTGTAGCTGATGGTCTTCCCATTCCCAACCCCATAGGATGTGAAGGCGTCGAGGAGGGCCAACGTAAATGTTCTGTCTAGGGTCAATTCCAAAACCCGGTAAGGGTTGCCCAGCAGTCATTGTCGTGGCTAGGTCCCAGGGAAAAGATGTTGTTAGATCAGCATCGATGTTCATTACTACCTTGTGTAATCCCACAATAAAATTCCCAGAGAACAAGCGATCACACAAATCCTCTGCCAATGTCTTTGAAGCCCCAACAACCAGAATGCTAGCAAGGAATCCCGCACAAATATCTGAAGAAACCCTGAACCTATGATTTGTACACAAGAAATTGTATCCTAAGACTTTCCTCACAGCATGAGTGACTAAGGGATGCTGGAAATTGCAAACTTTGTTAATTTGGTTGGAAATAATGGGGGTATCGAAGGCAATTTGCTCAATATCTGAACCAAATTTCAACGGGGAATCTATCTCTCTACCTTGGAAATCACTCACTCTGAGCTCAAGAAAATTTTGTGAAGAAATTATCAATGCTGCCAAGATAAACAATTCGCCAACTTGAAGCAACCAACTTAATCCAAGCGAACCACTTAATGATATCGCGTCATACTCTGGCAGAACTTCTGAGAGAGGTACTCTACTTGTCAATGTCGTGTCTCAAGGTACAACTGAGAAATGGCAGTTACCAACTTTAGTGGCACTTCAAAATCTCCGCCTAAAAAGGCTCCAGTCATTCCAAAGAAAGATGGCAGTTGTGCTAGAACGGAGGCAGAGAGATATCGTGCGACAGAGCCCAAGGACAGTATTTGCCTAATTAATGTGATGTGAATTAAATAAAATAGTTCAATCCACGCAAAGTGAATCTAGAGAGAGATATATTACAATCTTATAACGTCGTCCGAACTCAGGGATGCATAGAGCCTTTGGAGATGCCAGGAGCCATCACATCAACCCCAACGAACACTTCTCATCAAGCATTGGATCTGTATTAAAGTCGAAGGGACCGAGGCTAACCTTTCTTGATTGAACACCCGGAGACCGTTCTGAAATGTACCACAAACCCAACCCAAACCTAAAATGAACCACTTGTCCAACCAAATTACCCTGTGAATTTAATATGTTCTCGCAATGATGCCTTATTTTCCAAATCAACGGCCATATGTTCCCTTCCTGGTAGATATGATTAGCCGTTGTGAATTCAAAATTTTTAATTAAATTTTGAATCAACTCCAAAATTTCCTGCAATTTTCAATTTGGAGATGACCTTGATTTAATTGCATTTATTGTGATCATGGAATCCCCTTCAATCTCTAGTTTCTTGATGCCCATTTCTAATGCCATCGACAATCCCAGTAACAGAGCTTTGAATTCTGCCACATTACATGTTCCTATTTCCAATGGTTGTGCCAATTTGGCAATCAGGGAACAGTCACTAGAGTGAATAATGCAACCCACCCCTGAAGGAGAAGGATTGCCCTTTGATGCTCCATCAAAATTCAATTTATACCAACCCGGTGAAGGAGGTTTCCACTTGCAGTTAGCTCTGAGGGTGACATTTGCTCTAACTCCAATGCCAATTGTGGGGGTAGACTTAAGCATGAACCAATTTTTAAGCATACCATCATCCCAGGTGGTGTAATGCTTTTGTTGTGCACTCTAAAGCTGGATCCTAGCATTCATAACTTCCACTATAGAGGCTTCAATGCAGTTCAAAAGTGAGGATGTATCCAAAGACTTATCTTGGAAAATTATTCAGTTCCTTTCCTTCCATATTTCCCAAATCATAATTGAAGAAGTGACTATCCGCAAATTGCCACATAAACTATTTTTAAAGAGTTGCGGCCATGAAGTGAAAAGTGAAAGAATGTCATTCGGGAGAGCTACAGACTATTCCAGTTTTGCACAAAGTCATTGCCAACATTCCAATGCAAAGGGGAAAGTAAGCAGCAGGTGATTTGTATCCTCCTCATTGGAATAGCATAGAACACACCTAGAAGGGCCATGAAAACCCATTTTCTTGAACCAATTGGCAGTTAGGATTCTGCCTTGGATTGCTGCCCAAGCGAAGATTCCTGCTTTGGGAAGACAAATTTTATTCCAACTCAACTGATTGAAGAATTGTGGTTGTTTGTGAGAAGAAGTGTCTGAGAGAATTAAGTATCCATCATTTTCCTTATAATCCCCTGATTTAGAGCCATTCCAAATGATTTCATCTTTACCTTCTTTGATTAGAAAGGATCTATCCTTTAGTAACTTTTTCAAGTGGAGAAGTTCAGATGGATCAATATTAAGATCTTCAAATTGTTTCTAGTGCCAAGAGCCATTGATGAAGTTCAAGGAGCCCGGAGAGATATAATCTTTTACCAGAGGGCCCCATTTTTCTGTACAAATTTTAGTGATGTTATTCTGGCCTAGCATTTGATTTATGCTTGGATACACTCCCCAAGAATCTTCCCAAAATCTAGCAAGAGAACCATCTTTGATGTTCCAAGTTATGTTATCCTCAATTAGCTTTCTTGAATTGGAGATAAAATTCCATATTCTAGACCCTCTAGGGAAATCATAAATTTTGATAACTTTTTCATCCTCTAATTGGTGGAAATATTTACCTCTGAGAATTCTAACCCACTTGAGATTCTTCTCCTTTAATATTTTCCAATAAAGTTTTGCTCCAAGTGCCCGGTTCTGCCATTGTAGATTTTTGATGCCAGAACCCCCAACCTCAACTGGTGTGCAAACCTTATCCTAGAAAATAAGAGGGAATTTCCTTTTGGTGTCGGTCCCTTGCCAAAAAAATTTCCTCAGTCTTTTGATTATGTCCAAGTAACTCCCCGATGGGAGGGAGAGGCAAGACATAAGATAAATGGGAATGGCAATCAGAGTGACTTTGATCAACACCACCCTTCCTGCACCAGAGAGCCATCTTGATTTCCAAGAATCCATTTTCCTGTCCAATCTTTCCCCAATTGGTTTCCAAGCAGATTCGGATCTTAGGACTTTATCTATAGGAATTCCAAGGTATAAGCAAGGAAAGTGTCCAATTTTGAACTTGAAAACCTTTTTAATGTTCTGCTGAATTTTCTTTATGTTGCTCAACTTGTTTAGTTTTTTAGGTTAGTAAGTTGATAATGTGTTGTTAGTATTCTAGAACTACTTTTACGTTGATGACTTTATGCCCTTTGGGTTGTTGTCTATACAGACAACACCCTCGTTTTGATGCTTATTAATATAAAAAATATTAATGCAATATAATTTTATAAAAACATAACAAAATGGTCCTATTGATAATGATATCTCACTAAGAGAAAAATATTTGAGATCTCAACGATTCAAGATTATAAAAGAGGAGGAGGTTTTTTGTAAACAAAAGTCTCGAATCCAATGGTTGCAGGAGGGGGACAAGAACAGTAAATTCTTTCATCAGTCCACCATGAAACATAGGGCTAGAAATAGAATCAAAAGACTAATTAGAGAGGATGACATTGTTCTTAGTAAGGACGAAGATATAGTTGGTGAATTTGTTTCATTCTTCTCTCAACTTCATAAACAAGTTAATTCAGATAGTCAAAAAATAGATCATCTTAGAAGTATCCCAAGTTTAACTACTGATGCATACCTGAAAGATATGCTTTCCAAGCTCCTGGTTTGGATGATTTTAGAAAGGCAAGAGCAGTTAGAAAGAAAGGGCAAGGTTGAGACAAAATTGTCTCAGCCTAGAGGAAGTAGAGTTCTAACAAAACTCAACAATATCCTCTAGGATATGTTAGTCCAAATAGGACTCAATAACATCCATCTACCTCATTAATGAGGTTACCTAAGTAAACTAAAGTATGTAGTAAACAGTAAGAACTATTTACTCCAACAAAAGAAGCCTGTTGCTTACTTGTTGGAAGGAAAGTTAATAATTATATATTAAATGGGAGAATCGTCACCCAACCTAGGCTAATATCAAGGACCTCCTTACAAAAAATAGACATATAAGGAACAACTGACAGCCTAATTGGGATAGAAGTATAAATAATATAATGAACATTCTGGGCGACTATTCTATTTTGCAACAGGATAAAGACGATGAATGGGTGTGACAATCTAACCCCTTGGGCGAGTTCTGTCATATATGTTTATCCTCTTTTGCAAACTCCTCATACCAGACAACAACTTTTAGATCAAAGAAAATTGTGGTTAAAGAATCTGATTCCTAATGTTAACTGTGTTTGGCGGTTAGTTGCCCACAACAAAATCCTCACTATCAATAACCTTACCAAAAAGGGTTTCAAATATTGAACAAATACACTGTGTTATAATGATAGTGAGAGTGTTGACCACTTGTTCTTCCACTACTTTTTTACTAGGGAGGTCTGGTCATTGATAATGCCCCTAATCCTTGTGGATTGGGTTAAACCTTATTCTCTAATTTAGTTTATTGATTGCTACAATAGGTGGCCCTATAGCCATACTGTTATTACATAATCTTCAAGGCAAATCTCCCCAATACTCGCTTGGGGGTTGTGGAAGGAAAGTAATAATACAATCTTCAAGGAAACCTCTAAATCTAGCAATGATGTCTTTATGACTATAAAACATCACATAGCCAAGAATATCAATCATGTCTCCTTTAGTTCTTTCAAGGACCTCTCAAATCTTCAGGAACTAAGAATAAAACAAATTTGGTGCCTAACTCAAGAACTTACATAGGTAAACTGGATTAAGAAGTATAACAGGTTGAATACGAAGTGGAAACCTTCGAACTGAGGATGGATTAAGTGCAATTTCAATGGATGGCCAAAAGAAAATTCAGAGCAGGCTATCGCAGGGGTCGTTCTTAGGGACCACAATGGAAGACTCATTGTATGTTCTACAAAATGTCTGGGAGTTAAATTAAATAGCTATGCGAAAGCTATTGCTGTTTGGAGTGGTATCCAAGTGGCTAAGGAACTTGGTGTCACCAGAATCAAGGTTGAGGGGGACTCTAAATTGGTCATTAATATCAAGAAAGTGATTAAAGGGCCATGTGAAATTAGAGATTTGCTAAGAGACTACATAATTTGTCCTAAAAGAATAGCTAATTATAGAGTTCAACACATTTATCAAGAAGGTAATCTTAAACTTCATACTTGGATTCGTTAGAACATGAACATTATCCCGCCAAACATCAAAAAGTTTATTTAAAATGAAATCAATGTAGGGTATTCAAAAGATGTTGACTAAGATTTAGTAGAGGATGAGAAAAAGGAGTATGAATGATAAGGAAATGATGATGTGGAATAAATTTAGAAATGGGAGACAAACTATTCACAATCAGAAAAGTACAAATTGTCTCATGAATAAAGGCAATAATTATGTATTAAAGGAAAGCCATGTTTCTAAGCAATGATGTGATGGATGCCTTTCATCTTATAATTCCAAAGTTACCCAACTTGAGCACGATCTGTAAAATTAACGCCCTTTAAATATTTATCCCTAGGGGATACACACGAGGGGGAGATTACAATTTTAGTTATCTCTAATTTTATTTTCATAATTTCTAAAATGTCACACATGCAAGCCACGAAGGGTGTTACCTTCCCAATGCGGGAACGTATGGCTTTAAATGCTAATTTGATATCCTATACATGCCACTCTAAATTCATTTTAAGTTGTTAAATTCTTTATTTGGAGCATCTGAAGGTCTTTTCCTCTACTAGGTAGTTAGTTTCTAGTAAAAGACAGTGTAACATAAAAGGAATGCAATCTGTGAGTATGGGGGCCCCTCGAAAACAATTAGAGCCGTGCAGTTGCAAATCTCTGAAAAAGAATGTAAAACTAAGGTATTTGTTTATGGCTGCTAGTTTGGCGTTGTTCTACTATGCGATGAAGGGATACAATGACACCCTCACCTCAAATTTTACTAATTCCTAGTCAAGTGGAAAGGTGAAGGTGGGGAGTGTGGAGTTTTGCGTCTTGCCTCAAATGATAACGGACGTGACTGAATTGGAGAATACTGGCATAGGAGTGGCCAAGAAAAGTTTGAGAATTTATCAAAGCCTCATAAACAAGTTTTTGGAGAATGGTGAATAACTCAAAAGGTTTTAAAATGATTATGACAGGTTAGATCTGCCCCCTCCTTATGCTCTGGTTAGTCTCCATATAATGTGGCACTTTACTTTGGAGGGTAGGTATATGGTTGTGCATGGTTGTCATTTCCTCTGCTGAACCAAGTAAGACATTGGGGAAAAATCAATATTCCTTTTTTTTTGTCATATTTTCTGCGACAAAGTATAGAAAGTGGATCTTCTTCTCCACTTCACCAAGGGTCAAATATGGCCCTTTATAGGTATGCCCTGGACATGGATCCCCATGGTAACTCTATACCATTGGAGCATCATGCTAGAACTTCCTCGCCGCCTCTTCACTCCCCCACAAGCTCAAAAATTGTCATCCAAAAGGCTCACTTTGCAAAATTTGCCTGTTATTACCCCTATTTCCTAAAAAAAAATTCAAAAGGTTAATTCTATTCACCTGGCCAAGTTAAAGATATTTTAATGACTACCCCTGAGAAGAAGAAAACCCCTTTGGAGCTTTCAGGGCCTTTCAGGCAAAAGAAAAACAAGCCCTTGGCCAATAAAGGTGTTACAATAACTATCTTGGAGGATGTTGAGGAGGATAAGAAACAAGACGCCAAGAGACTTAAAATTGAAGAGAAGATCTCAGGGTCTAGTAGCAGAAGGTCTGTGAGACTAGCTAAAGCCCTTGAGGACCCTCCTACTAACGGGAAAAACATTGTGATGGAGAAGAAATTATCTCCTCCTAGGATAACTTTGAGGAAGAAGAAGACAAGGATGATTGCTATGAGGGTGAATAGGTGCAGGAGGAAGAGAACGATGCCTCCGGTAAAGATGATGGTGACTCAGATAAGGAAACTAAGATGGAGGAAGAGGCTGAAGAAGAAGATGCTATGGAGAATCATGTAATTCCCGAGGAACAAAATATTAAAGTTGACAACCCCTTGCAAGATATTGTGGAAAGGGTGAACCAACTAGAGAAGATGGTTAATGAAAAATGTGTTGTCATCAACAAGGCACTCACTTCTCAAGTTAACATTGCTACTGACATCATGAACAAGGGAGTTATGGGTATTACCACGGGTAAATCTAAAATATAAAAAAATAGCTCGAGAGGACAAGTGGAGGGATGTACACTAAGGAAAAGAGCACTCAGAAAGGCATTTTGGACATGTGTTCAGTGGTGATATAGGAGATGGAAAGGGATTGGAGCCTCATTGAGGCTTTATATAGTGAAAAATGAGTTTTTTTTCCTTTTGTGTCTTGTTTGGTACTCGAGGTTGGAGCTTTTAAAACTTTTTCTGATAACTATATTATATTGGTTAGATTAGTTAAGTTGTTTTGTAGGATTATGAGAACTCTTGCTATTATGGATTGTTTACAGATTTGAAGGTTACCATTTTGGTAGTTATGGTTGGTGGTTACTATTATGGTAGTTATGTTTGTGGTAGTGGGCTTCGATGTTTTTGGTTAGCGAGGTTTGTTGTTTCGTTTGTTTTTGGTTGGTTGTAGTGTTGGGAACTATTTTGTTGTTTGATTATATGGTTTAAGTTGTTTTATCTTATGTAAGGGATCAAGGTCCTCTCCATGCTTATCTAATAAAAAACATAACAAAATTATTTACTGATATTATAATGACATTATTTATACAAAATAAATATTTTATAATAATAAATTTGAAGTATCGGTACTAACCACTACATGACCTTTATTTTATAAAATGTAACTATTTATTTATATAATTGATTTTAGACAAGAGAAAATGTAAAGCTGGCCAAATATTTTATACCAAAATTTTCCATTAAAATTTCACCAACTTTAAGAACAATTCACTAATATACACATTTGCATGATTGATTCTTAACTAATATACAAATTTACATAATTGATTGTCTATAAGACACTTATAATAAAACAAATTTTAAAAAATTCATTAAAAATAATTCTTAAAATCTACTTATTTTTTATTTTTAAAACTCAATTTTTAAATTTAAATTGCCATATCTACATATTTATTATAAAATTAAAATTTTAGTATTTACATAGTTCCTCATTTAAGATTTTACCTCTGTATTTTTCTAATCTACCACTTTACATCTTTAAACTAATTCTATTGAAATGCTAGCTTAATTGAATATTTTTATTGTTAAAATAATTAACTAACTTACCTAAAACTATTTTATATTAAAATGATTATTACGTGGATTCAGTATCCTTGTCATTGAACTCTCAATTCATATAAAGGAGGTGTCACTCATATTTATCTAAGGTCATATACCTTAAAAGGTTTCTTTTAAAATATTGCATAGTGTGAAGAGAATTATGAAGTGATGTAAAGACCATTAATGTGTAAGTCATATTTTATTATTACATTAAATTAATTCAAATCGTATTAAGTTATTTAAAGTCTAGCTATGATAAATATAGGGTTTAGAGAGATCTTTGTTCTTTTGGCCACTATTTAAAATGGATTAAATACATAATGAGTTACAAACCATAGAATAATTCATTTTGATAAATAAATTCTTATATTTTGGAAGCACACAATATCTTAAAATATTTTTCAAATTAATTATTTGTCTTGGGATTATATTTTCAAAAAGTAGATTTGTTTCTAATATATAATTTGATAATTGCAATTATAATTTCAATTGAAAATTTATAATTATATTTTGTATAATTATCGAGTATATATATTTAATTTTAATTATTTTGTTCTTAATATTTTTAATTTAATTTTATACAAATAATTTAAAATATATATATTTGATCATAGAAATATTTGATGCCTTGATCATAAAAAATATATTAATAGAATATTTTTAGATTTAAATTAAAAGTATGTATTTATGCATGTGTAATAGATAAAATAGTTTTACTAAAGTAAATAGATTAAATAATTTTTAATAAAAATTAAATACATTTATCTTAAATATTAGTATTGAAATAACCCATCAAAAAAATATTAGTATTGAAATCTCTAATATCAATGAAATCTTTTCGATATGTATTTAAGTTAAACAAATTAATTAAATATATCATTTATAGAAACTGCAATTTAATAATTACATACTTCTAACTCATAGGAAAAATTACATACTTCTAAACTAAAAATATGTACAACATTTAACCATTTCTTGACTTATATTAATAATTGTTATAGTTACTATTCTCAATTCTTATGTCCATTCGATTATGCAATGGTGATGAGGGCGGGTGTTTCCAAGATTTGGCAACAGGCAGAGGAGGAATATTTATGGTGGTCCTCTCAAAAGGTTTTTTGTTCTGAGAGGATGGGAATGGGAAAACCAAGAGATAAGAACATTTAAGATGAAGCGAGGAGTTGCAATCCTCAAAAAACTTTTGGGTATTCAGGATGGTTTGGAGGTTGCACTAGGGGATGACTTCGACGAGTACGAAGATTGGGTTTTCTAGTATAAGTATGATGAGAACCTGGATGGCTTGGGAAGTGGGACTCTTCCGAGGGAGAAGAAGAACATGAGGTAGAGAGAGATCTTCCATCAGAGGTAGATGAAGTTGGTCCATCCTCCCCAATTTATTGACTGTGGATCAGAGATGAGAATTTTTTTTCTCGTTTCTAATTTATATCAAGGGCTTTAGTTTTTTATTGATGAAATAGTAATGTTCGATGATGTATTTGGAGGATTGATAACTTTCTTAATAGGTGCTAGGAGTAGTATAGAGCTCTATTTTGATCTCTACATTTGATTTTACAGTTTTAGTAAGACACTATCTAGTTTGATCCTAAAAATGTTCTAGAAAATATTGTATCCTATCTTTTAAGCTTTTATTATAATACAAACTCTTGGCTTCAACCCCTTATTTAGCAAAAAATAATAATCTTATGTTCATTTGATTTATTATGTAACATATCTTCAAAATTTATATTAAATTTACTATAAATGGCATTCTCAACATGTACATGAATTAAGGAGTATACTTATTTTAAATATGTTGAGAGATATAAAAAAATACTTTTTTTGCTTAAAAGTGAATTTATTTTATTTTTATATAAATTTCAAAAATCTTATTTTACTACAATCACTTTATTTTATTTTTATTTAGTTAAGAGCTAATGCATGGGTTTCAACCTAACATCATTATAGGGTAAAGGGTAAAAAATATAGGGTTCCTGGCACCCTCTTGGCCCTGACATGATTTGTACGATCTAAGTCATTGTGTTTGCATACTTTCATTCATATTTTTAATACTAATATTATGTTTATTATTAATTATTAATTATTTAATGTCTAAATAGCTATCAAATTTAAGTTAAGCAATTTTTATTTATGTTTCATGGTTACAATATAAGACCATGTATGACATAATTAGACACAAAATGTTGATCAAAATTACCTTTTACATGCAAAAAAAAAAAATTATTAGAAAAAATGAAGAGTTTTGTGTGACATGCAAAAAATAACAAACAATAAAGAAAAGAATGCCCTTTGTATTCATATTCTCACAACAAAATAATACTAATTTATTTGAGCATATATAAAGAGTCATGTTATGCAAAAAAAAGTGTTAAAATTAATAGTCATTCTTATTTAAAAAATAATAATACATAAAAATTACAATTGAAAAAAGTGTCCTAGATATAGCATTACTAATCTATGTGAAAATATTACATGAAAAGAATCAATTGGATTATAAAGGGTCTTGATGGATATCCTTGTAACATTGATTCATCATCAATCATATTCAAGCTGTTATGATTGGCCACTCCTATGACTTGTTCAATCAGAAGGACAAGCTTCTTATGGCCCCTTTCTTCAAGACTTGTGGAATTTTCCCTTTTAAATCCATTTGGACTTATGGACAAAACACTTTGAAAAGGCTATTATGGGATGATTAAACTTTAAGTCACAACCTAAGTTTTGCTTCCACCTCCATCTAGTGGAATCCCTCAACTCAACAAGATATCACTCCCTCTTGTGAAGATCAAAAACCTTAAATGTATGCATCTTTTCAAAAAGACATTCAAGTTTTTTGTTATATGATAGCTTCCAAAAAGATCATAAATGGCCCAATAAGCAAACCTTATAATTCTTTCCTCTCAAAACTATTTATTGGAAACTCCTTCCCTCATTCTCCTTAGCTTATGACTTAACCTTAAATGGAAACACAATTTCAATTGATCTAAATGAACAAGTTAAGCTCTCAAATTTGGAGGTCCAAAGTTAAATATTCAATCCCAATTGACTTGAAGAAAGTTATACACGTTAAATTGCCTATTGATAAACAACTTTCCTTCATCCTTTCTACCCATTTCATGTTAAAAAATATATATTAATCATGCTTTGTAGCTTTGTTCTCATGCCCACAACTTATGATGCTATTTTTCTCCATTTTCCTTGCTCTTTTTCGTAGGCTTGCACCTAATGATTGGCATTTCTTTGGCTTTCCCCACCACAATATCATTACTCGGACCTTTATTCAAATTATTCTAAAATTCATCACGAGATTTGGTTGCTTGGCCACCCTCTCTCACACTTTTTTCCTTGAAAATTGAAACCTTGATGCTTTATGCAATTTTTTCTCCATATCATCAACTTGTAGTCTATTCTTCAGGCTTATTCAGTTATTTAAAAAACTGTCTGATTTGCGAATTCAAATCCAATTATTTAAATCCATTATGCAAGAAGTGATTCTATTGGTCATTGTTAATGCTTGTAGCTTTTGGAAAACACATACCATATACAATCTAGGTAGTGCTATTACATTTGCAGCGATCCTAAAACTTAACAGTATGTTAATTACAAGTCTAAAAGAATTATTGATCTACGTGCTACAAATGATAATTATGGTGGATCTTCATGAATTTGTAGATGACTCGTATGGAAGTTATTTTATTGATGTCATGGTTGTGGATTTTAAGTTGTATATTTCATGTGCTTTGTATGATGAAGACTCTCCCTCTATTACTTCCATCACTTGACTGATACTCCTTAAGGGTTTGCCAATCTTATGCTACGATGATTCTATGTTGGAGCTAGACATTATGGAAGGAGAATAATTGGATTTGCCCCCCTAAGTATTGAACTAGCATTTTTAATAGAAATGCATAAAGAACTGATTGGTTGGTGTTTGGATATTGTCCAAAGTTTGGAGTGCTATGTTGGTTGTTTAAGAGATGATGAAGACTCAAGTCATTTATTTCATGGTGTCTTTGTAGGCAAGCCTTCATGTTGCAATGTATATAACACAAGCGACACTTGGCTAGCACTACCTTCAATAAAGCTTATGATTGCTCAAGGAAGACCTCTATCACGTATTAAGTAACAACATTAGAGGTACGCTTGCAAGAAGTTTATTCCACATTGAGGGGAAGTTTCGGCATTAGGAGAGACTGTCATTGAAAATAGGTTCCTATTTTGTAAATAACAAGTATCCATATTGAGGCTAAAAATAAACGAGAACCCATTTTCATTGGGGATCACGCAAAAAAGGACAGATACATATTTTAGGAAAAATAAATAGTTTTAAATAAAGACTACGGACATTATTTAAAACTATTTATTTTTACTGAAATAGGTAAAAAATGAGTGCCTATTATTTACAAAATGGGTACACATTATTTAAAACTATTCATTTTTCCTAAAATGGGCATCTACTTTTTAAATAAAGCGTACTTGTTTTATTTTAGAAATGGGTGCCCATTTTATAAATTTTAAATGTCGACCCATGTTTTGCTTTGGATTTAGACTAGTAAAGGGATGGTGAGCCTACCCTTAGCCATGAACCTGTAAGTACAGGGTCACGTCGATGTCAAGAGAAAATACGAACTTGAGACATGTCTGATGACATTTTTTTTCAAATTTTTTTTATGAAAGTAAAACCCCTTATAGATGACAATGTCTAGTTTTCAAATATATAATTTTTTAAAGATTGGATTTTTTTATATTTTTCAATTAATATTTTATGAAACTAATCCATAAACATGAAATATCACATTTTTGTATTTTTTAATAACTTCTTGCTTTTATATTTCTTGTAAAAAAAAGATTACATCAATCTACACACAATTCTCTACACAATGAAAAAAGGTAAAAATGATTAGTTTATGTCAAATTATGGTGGTCATACACGAGGGATTTTGGAAACAACATTTAGGGCTATACAAAATTAGTTAAAATATTAAAAATAAAAATAAAAATATCCTCATCAATCTTCAATATGTTACATGAGGATTCAAAAATTACTTTTCTTTGGGTCAAATTATGGTGGTTGTATACCTCCATGATATATGCCCCTAAAATAGTGACTTTTCAAAACTGGTTTGTATATGTCTATTAAGATTCAATTTGTGTCATTTGAGTATTAGATAAATTACATATTTGAACAATGTTGGACATTTTAAGGATTCAATGCTTAAGTGCTTCAAATTTTTAGTCCGACTGTGAAAAAAATGCAAATCGGGAAAAATAATTCCACTTTTTCCACTTATGGTGGACTTAACTTCTTACACCTACCTAGAGTTCTTGGCCATTATAAATGATTTGTAGGCACTATAAGGCTATTTTTGTGTTCATTATCTCTTTGTATGCCACATATGAACTTATGTTTCCCTTTCAAATACTTGTTATTTTTATGGTCATATGTTGTGTCTATATATTTTTAGGTCATATGTTGTATCTTGTTGAATAGCTTGTGTGTTTACTACCCATTTCTATGACTTGACAATTTTAATGTTGATTTCAATTTCTTTTTTTCAAGTTAATCCAATAAAAATAAGTAAAGAGAATCTATATCAAAACTCAAAGCTCATGACAATATCACTCCTGAATTGTGGCAACTTTGAAACCCTACGTTTCCTCTCTCCTTTTGTAATGATTCTTCCTATTGATGGTGGTTCTAAAGGCATTATATTTTGCCATTAGTATACTTAAGGAAAAACATGATCTGCACTATCGATTTACTCCACACCGATAGACAAGGCACAACACCACCCAACGATAAGGTTACCCGATAAACACTGTTAAGTGTTATCCGATGACAAAAAGGTTAAAGGAAACCCGAAGAGTAACAATAGTGCAACCCGATGGAACAACACAGAGAAGAACCTGACAGACAAAGGGAACCCGACAAACAGTTCAAACAAAGGAACGCCGACAGACTTCAAGTTCAACCCGACGACCAAGAACCGACAGTCAGTTACATCTCGCAAAAAGTGGATCTGACTTTCCACGTCAGATAAATCATTGAAGTTGTATTTATAGCTTCTTTATTTACTTTTAAATCCATTATGTGCGGAGGAAGCAATGTATTTATTATTGTTTTAATTAGTTTTACTGATGTAAAACATGCAAACTAAAGATCAAGGTCAAGTTGTAAACCTTGGATCTAAGAGTTAACATTGTAATGCGTGATTCCAAGATAGGTCAAATACTTGTATAAATAGGTGCTCAATCCATTGAGAATAGTTGTTGTTCAATGAAGATAGCAGCCACAGAGAGAAACTAGAGACCAGACAGAGAATTCATGCAGAAGGATAGAAATAGAATCAAGTCAGTTTCAAGAACCGAACAGAGGCTACCGACAAGAAGAGAAAAGGTATTCATCAATCACTTAAGGTGATATTATAATTCTGGGAGCTTTAATGGATCTGTAATCAGCAATTATAGATTGTATGTAATCAGATCAACATTTGTACTCATTCTAACAAGTGTAGTACAATAATGAAATCCTTTCAAGAAAGGTGGGCTTAACCGTCCTATTGTAAAATCTCATAACTGAGTGCACACTTAAATCAGTATTGCTAAAGCTCTTAACAGAGTAGATCTTAACAGGTCTCCACCTCAATACTCCTAACAAGGTAGATCATAAGAAGTGATCAAATTGTAAGCCTTAACCGGCTCCCTTCCATTCTGCAGATAGTGAAGTTTTGTGGGTGTCATCCCCACCGCATTTTTTACTTCCCAACAAGAGTTTTCTCTGATACCATATCTTGTGTTATGTGTTTATCATTTTCATGAATGTTTCTATGAATGCTGCAAACCATTAAAGATTATGAATTAACAATACATACATAAGAAAGAACAACAATAATGGTCGGCAATACAATAATGTATGATTAATAATAATGAGTTAAGAAAGGTGTTAAAAGTTTTAGAGGTATTGATTCACCCCTCCCCTCTCAGTACTACCCATTAATTCCAACAGGTTCAATCTATGTGATCTCAGGTTCCTTCTTGGGGTCATTCTTCAAGCCTAGTTCCTCTTGCGAGTTCTTGTTTGCACTCCATGGTTGTGGATGTCATCAATGATGTTGATTTAGGTCTTCAAATCGACTTGAACAATTTTTTAGATGGTTGTGGACCATGACAATATCAATCTCGATCAAGATATCATTGTGGATTTCAGTGAAGAATTAGGTAGGCATAAATTTTGGTTGCAACAAGTTTCTCTAATTCACAAATTTCATGATTTCCTACATAGTTTCATCAAATGACATGAATGGTTTTCCCTTCATTGATGATCCCTTATGAAATGTGGCTTTGTTATTTACCCTTATGTTAAAGAATGGTTCCTAATTGTGTTTGATCCCCTACAAATAGGAATATTTCACTTGAGGGTGATTCTTGGTTTTGGGACAAGGCATATCTTGATATGAAACCTTGGATATTAAATTTCAATATGTTGTTGATTTCTTTTCCTTATTCCTAAACTTGGGCTAAAAGCCTCATTCACCCTTACAATTTTGAACTAGGTCTTTTCTTTCTTCCATTGGTGACTCCCTAAGTAAGATCATTGTTGCTCCAAATTTAGAGAAAATATTCACACATTTACCTATGCCAAAATTTTGGTTGGGGTAGGGTTTTATAAAATAGATTCCTAAAGAGATATATCTAAAAGTGGGAAATAGGATTTGGATATAATAGATTGATTATGAAGGTCGTCCCTTTAGATGTAGATTTTGTTTTGCAACTAGACTTTAGCAATAAAATTCATTAAGTTTTCTTAGCTAGCTCCTCATAATAAGCATACCACATGGTGGGTTGGGGCTAAAAGTAGGAATAAGATAATTTGGGGTGTGGTGGATTCGAGTAGATTGACCTTTTAGGATTTTTATTCTTCTAAGTCCTTGGATGATAATTCTTTGGTTTCCTTGGTGTTTCCTCCCAAGTCTCCATTATTGGTCATTGATGATGGTTTGGTGCCTCCTCCCAAGATGGTGAACAATTCAATTCTACTAAACTTAGTGAAGCATTCCTCACTGATGCAGGGGCATCCGGCAATTGGAAACATTTCAAAGATTATGGTTATTTTATTGTAATATGGCTCGGTTAGCCATTTTTGTGTCTTGAATGATGTAATAGGGTTAGTGGTCGCAGTCTAAGATATAAGAAATAAAGAGTTTGTAAAATCATGAAGTTGACAACGAAGTTGTCAACTCCATGATTCTTTTATAAGTTTAATTAGTATACTCATTTTGCAAACCGATCATTTGAGTTAGTCGGGTGTGGGAAGTTAGAAATATGTTAGCAATTAGTTTGGGGATTTAGTTATTCGGTTTTGAAAGTTCTTTATGAAGAACCGATAGTAGAGTCGGTTAGGGAGGGGGAATAGGAGTTGAGAATCGATGCATGAAGAATGTAAACCGAAACAGAATAATGAAAAGAAGAACTAAGTTTTCAGTTCATATCATTCGCATCATTTATGTAATGGGTTTTTTTGATTTAATGTATTGAACAGATTTGAGAAGACAGTGCTTAGAGATTTATTTGAGTCATATTTTATCTAAATGTTAGTGTCTATGCAAATCGGGTTTCTGGGTTTCTGTTTGAATCTGGTTATTATATGATCCTATGTATAGGTTTTGATAATGGAACAGAACAGTGATATGTTTTGGTTTCTTTTGTTGAAGAATGTAATAGTTAAAAGAAATCGGGTTTTGAATTGTTGATAGTCGACGCTAAGCAATCCATATTGGTTTATATATCAGGTTCATGACAGTCCCGATTTGGAATGTGACTGTGCATCAAGTTTGCAAACGGTTTTCCAAGAATTGTTACGTGTATCTTAAGTTGGTGTTTGAATCATGCAATGGATATCGGCAGAGTTGTGGAGTTAGTTAACACCCACGTGGAAAGACATTGTTTCGATAGACATGTTGGAAGGATCCCGCGAGCGATTTTCTTGCAGAAAGATGGTGAACACTTTATTTATACATGCATGTTCGTGTTGAGACCAGCCCGCATGGAAATGGAGTTCAACCTCAACCGTATACGTCCCACATAACATGAAATGAGTAGTGAAACGTGGGTTGGTGAGTTGATAACAAAGTCGATATTGTTATATTAAGTTGGCAATTTGATTATTATTGGAATGTTAAAAGAGCGTGAGCCTCTAAAAATGATGTTTGTCAAGAACGAGAAGAAAGATATGCAGATTTGAAGATTATCGTTGTGCGCTCTGCATCACTCACCTACTTGCTTGCCTATCAAGTCTTCTAGTTCTCCCTCTATTGCTATGTCTATTTGCCTTCTTTACGACCTAAAAATAACAAAGAACATGGATTCAATAAATAGAAAGAAGAGGAAGGTTACTTTGAATAGGAAGGAGTAGAATGATCCTACAATAGCATAATAAGAAAAGGTAAGGTTGTATTACTTGGGCTTTTGTGTATCAACCAAGTAACTACTTGTGCATATACATAAGGGCCCGTTTGGACGCAGGCATATCGGTCGTTATTCCTGAATTGCGAATTCAGAATTTGAAATCCATTGTTTGTGGTCGACATGTGCGGATGGAATTGGAATTTCGGTATGCCAATTTTGCCAAAAAAATGGGCATACCATCTTCCACTTGAAAAGGTGGAATTGGAATATCAGGCTCGCATGCCGGTTTCTGAATGCCAATTTTGAAAGGTCGTCGGGTCCGCATGGGTGTTGTATAATTTTTGACATCCGCTTTTTATACCAACGTTTTCACATCCAACGACATTATTTCCTCCGTCCGCGTGAGTGCCTTGCTCGAAACCCTAACCCCTGGTCTTCTGTACTTACAAGAGCTTGTTCGTTTCGGTCTGTCGGATGCAACGGCCAATTTCTCAGAATCCCCACTGGTTCGGAGAGGTAAGTATTACATTGTTCGATTCCCTACTGCTGTCTTTTCTCCTTCACAACATTTCTTGTTACACATTTGTTTTATTCCTCAACTTTCAACAACTAGACTTACTGCTTTGTATTTCGGTTTCTAGTGTAGAAATACACTATTACTTGTCTTCATGAATGCATGCACTGTTCAGTCACTTTGGTGTTCTCGGTCAGATATTGAACATGTATATTGATTGTTGGGCTAAGAATGGTCAAGTCTAAGATTTCTGGGTTGAACAGAGTCTCTGTTCCAACTTCCCCTACCTTCCTTGCA
>MU226575.1:72406-91017 GCA_018584345.1 Thuja plicata | reverse complement strand
TTCCCCCCCCCCCCCCCCCCCCCCAATAAACTTAAAATGATTCCCTTTAAGAATGTATGCTAGGTAAACAGTGGCATGGATTCAATTCAAGAAAAAGTTGAAAATGGATCAAAGCATATACATGTGCATGCAAGTTTAGGAAAATGATTTGATAATTTGTTTAGATGTTAAGATGAGATCAAGAAGAATGGTTTGTCTCTATGTAGGAGGTAGTTGATATGCAAATTTGTTCGCCTAAATATCTTTAGAGTGCTTGTATTCATTGGTAAAAAATAATTGGAATGTGCATTCATGAAATCCACACATGTCCAAGAGAATACTTTATTGAAACAAGTCACAATAGAATCTTTTGAGAACATATTGCTTCCAAAAAGCAAGACATTTCATGAAATATTGGCATTTGGGGGGAACCAATGAGAAATATATTTTCATATAAATTGGCATTTTAGGGTTCAAACCAATAGAGAAAACATGATGAATTATGCCCCTTTGGATCTAAATGCACACTCTTAAGAAATGTCATAGACTTAAAAACCATTTCATGTTGAGAAGAGTAAAATACATTATACTAGTAAAGTAATTTTCATAAACTTTTTTTTGAGACAAGGTTTCTCTTAAATGATATTAAAACCCTACCCCACTTTCTATAGCTCTTAAGGGTGTTGATTTCAATGGTAGCTCTCCTAGTTCCAATACTACTCCTAATACTGTTGGAGTTGGTGGTGTTTTTGTGTCTTATAATAGTGACCCTATGCCTAGAAGAGAAATTTTTGGAAGAGAGGTGATAGTGTTTGTTTGGATTCTAATCCAAACAAGGCAAATGTCTATGCTGAATATGTTTGTGGAAACAAATCTGGTTAAATCCATGGTGGGGTCGGTGTGAAAGCCTTGGGTATGTCCTATGTCACCATACTTGGGGTGGGTATTCCCTTCTTGCTAAATCTCAACCCATGTCCTATGCTCAAAACCCTCCAATGGTGGTTTGCGGAAAAGAAATTAGATAGGAAACGTTTAATGCTCACCAAGGCTTGATTGGAAGGTTTAACAAGTTGTCACCTTCTCTTTTGAATTTGCATCGATGGGTAACTAAATTGTAGACGACTATCACTAAGGGTTTTATTGAGCCATTTAACTTGTTTCATCCTTGGTTCTTGCAAGGGACACTTCTTCTCACCCAATTCAATTAGCTTCCTCATATGAACCTTTTTCCTTCTCAATAGATTATGGGGGGTCTTGATCATTCTCTACCTACACATTCAATGCGGCTCCAAGCATCTTCAATCAAATATTCTTCCTCAGTGATATAAGTGAATCGTGTGGTGGTGACAACAAAGGAGTTCTCTCTTCTTTCTTCGCAATCCGATGAATTCAACCATGGTGTGTCTTGGATGATCATCCAAAGAAGGAAGAAAGTTCTTCATAAATCAATTTTGAATACCCATACCTAGGCTGGGGGATATCTTTGGGATGTGGTTAAGCATCATGTAGGATGTGGAGCTCTAGGTGTTGTACTACTAAGGTAGTTTGTCTACATTTGTTTTATGGTTTAGCCTTTTTGGTGGTCGTTGTTCTATCTTTGTTTTGGTGGTCTAACCTATACCTATCTTATGTTGCTACTATTATAACATTTTGACATTTTTCTCTATGTTGTGAAGGGCCTAGGGCCCTATTTTGCCTTTTTAATTATCAAAGACAAATATGCTACAATTTGCATGAAAGTATTATATTGAATGGAGAAGAATTAAACATGCAATGAAATATAAGTTCATTCAATTTGGATGTAAATTTCAGCATAGGTGTAGACATGTGGTGAGAGAATACCTTTTGGCCCAACTTAACAACCCACTAAAAACTATCATAAATATCTAGATGGATAATAAGGGCTTTACCAAGCAAAAAAGGAAATATGTGATATAGAAAACACGGAAAGTATTGTTGGGACAATATACACGAGGTTTATCTTTATGCTTTTATAAGCATTCATTGTAGTTTATCCAATTGATTTGCATGTTAATCTCAATATTAGATTCATCTTTGGATCAATTGTACCTCAAGGTTGTATAGCACCAATCATGGTTTTTTTCTCTTCAAATCTGATGGTTTGCTTGCAAGTGATTTATGAGCTTGTGGGATTGAACAAATAAATCAATCATGGTATTAGAGCTCCATAACTACTAAGTTCTTATCCCTTTTCTAAGAGATCCAACCTTTTGAAAAATCAACTCATCTTGAAAAAAAGCAATTTCTGAGTTTTCTTCAGAACGATGAAAAACTATCTAGGTCACTCTTATTTTGCCAAAATTTGTCAACTTTTACAAGAAAAATTTTATAAAAAAGAAAAGGCAAAAAAGAAGCTTAAAATAACACAAAAAAGAAGAAAAAAACCAAGATTTGGCCATCTTTTTCTCCACCAAGTTTTGAGAAAACATATTTCTAGGTTTTGCTCTTTGACCCAAAAAACCATTTAATTATTTGTCCAATTTTACATGTAATGAGTAATTTTTCCAAAAATTAGATCAGAAGGGATGTGTTTTTTGGTTGCCAACCAGCTAAATTTAGTCTATTTTATTTTTTGCAATAAATTATGCATACAAGTAGAAATTGCGCAAACAAGATATCATTGGAAAGACAATTCTAAGAGTTTTCCATTGGTGGTGGTCTCATCTTCATATTCAAATAAAAAAATTCTACAATCAGTCAAAATCATATCTACAATCCTTACTTTTGAGCCAATATCTTTTCACTAGTCTGTCCATTTTTTTTATTCTTGCAGCATTGGGAAGGTTATTCAAAGATCTTCATATTTATACATGTACTTTTTCCATACTTTTCTCTAGGTATATTTTATTCATTTTTTTGTGCTTTCGCTATCTGATTAATTGCTTGGACATTTTGGCGCATGGAATGGATTTGTTTCTAGGAGAGGTCTTTATTTGATCTACTTTACATATACTGAGGTTTCTGGGGTTTGATTATTTCATTCAAGGTGTTATCATGTCTTTTTATATTCATCATGTCGTCATCCTAGAAAGGGTGTAATTATGAGTCTCGGTGAAATAGCATCTTGACACATCTGAGGTTGCTAGATATTTCTCCTTATTTGTATGGACTCATACTTGAACTAACCACATTAGGAGGTAGCACATCTTGAGGTATTATCATCGGCTATATTGCAGAATTGAATTTGTCTAGTGTTCACCATGCGACCATGTGGGCTATATCTAACAGTGAATGTCCCTGCACACTCTGGACTACACATTGGGAGATGTATGGAGACCCTCATATCTCTCTATTCCTGGATGATCTTGCAACAGATTATCTTAATCCCCTTACACATGCAAATTGTATACCCTTTGATAATGATACTTTAGAGGAGTTTGTATATCACAAGTCTTGCCTGTTCAAATGGATCAAATGTTTGTCTTCATGTTCCTGTTGGAAATATTGTTGGAAACCTACAATTGAAACAATTATTGTTTTGTCATTGATGTCAAACCTTAACTGGTGAGACTATTGCTATCTGTTTGAGTACTATATCTATTGATTGATGAAAGAGATTTAACAAGAAGACCAAGTGGAATAGTTGAGTTATGGGAAATCACAAGGGTACTTGATCACTTGGCACATTGGCAAAGTAATGTATTGTTTATCTTTCAATGACAGTTTACTGTGAACAGTTTGTGCCAAGCGAAGTCAGTGGTGACCGAGCGCCAGTAAATTGCCGAGGAAACTAGTGATGACCGAGCGGAAGAACACGGTGTTGGCCGAGCAACAGTATTTTGGTAATTGTTGAGATTTGAGATCTCTGGCCGACATAATTGATTTTATTGGGATATGTAAAGTTAATTAAGGAGAAGCGCGATTGATCCACACTATGTAAATGCACGGGTAACCGTAATTAATGCATGGATCAAAGATTTAATTAGTGATTGCATTGGAGAAGGAAATTAAATGTAATGATGGAAAGATCTGTTGGATCTGACCTAACATAAGATCTATGATCTTGATTAAGAGGCAAAATATGTACCTGACCAAGATGAAAGAGGTATAAGATAACCTCAGGAGGCTATTCATAAAGTGTGTAGAGTATGCAAGAGGATTGCATAGTTAATTGACTGATTGGCATGATCTAGCAGAGAAGGCTTAACAGAGAAGCAACGAGCTGCAAGAGTGATTGCTTGACGGATTTCCAAGCAGATCTGAAGATTGAAATGAGAATGGAGGCCACTTAGTGAATTAGCATTAGAGCTGAATTGGATCTGGTTTTGCAAAGTAAGTTGTATGTATCAAATCAAACCTGCTGATTACTTTCTAACCATTGTATCAGTCAAAATCCTTTAACCGAGTTGACCTAACAGTCATTATATAAATCCTTTAGCAAGGTGACATTCAGGTGGAATGTTCTAAGTACTCTAACAAGGCCACTCCTTACAGGGTGATTAAATCCTTTAACCAGGTCACATTTAGCAGTGTGTTTTGTAACCTTTAACAGGGTTGGCTCCTAACAGAGCTCACTTTAGAAGAGTGAAAAGTTGATAGCATGTTATTGGTGGTTTTTCCCATATTGGGTTTCCACGTTAAAATTCTGGTGTCAACTTGTGTGAATGTTTATGTTGAGTTTTACTGCTAAGTTTCTACATGTTGATTACATCTGAACAGTAAATTGCATATGTATGTTGTTTTATGTTATTGTTGTCGAGCAGATCTGAGTTGTTCAAATTGGTATAAAGTTTTAATAGGCACATCTAGACCTGAGGATAACTGATCCACCCCCCCTCTCAGTTATTCTAAATTCATTCTAACAATTGGTATCAGAGCTTTGGTCTTTTGAATATAGTTTGAAGGTACTTGGAGCAAAAGATCAAGATGTATAAGAAGGAGGTACCAAAGCTGAACAAAGATAACTTCCCTGCATGGTAGAGTTTAATGAAGTTGCATCTTGCTGGTATTGGTGATTCAGCTAAGCACTATGTTGAAAATGCTTATGTAGCCCCCACTGCACCTGCCACAGCTACACAGTTAAGAGAAAAGCAGGAACACAATCAAGCAATGTTGGAGATTGCATCATCGTTGAACTATCATGAGTTTCAAGACAAAAAGAATTGTTCAACTACAAAGCAAATGTGGGATACCCTAGAAACCATCTATGGAGGTGACAGAAATGTGCTAAGAGCCAAATTTGAAAGCTTAAGAGGTAAGTTTGATGAAATGAAACTGCAAGAAGGAGAAAATATAACTCAATATTATGGTAGGATAAAGGAAGTGGTAAATGTTATCAGAGGAGCTAAGGGAACCATTGATGATAACACCATTATGAGCAAGGTATTGAGGACTCTTCTTCCTGTATATTCTATTAGAGTCTCTGCAATTCAAGAATTAAGATGTACTCCTAACAATAATTTGACTTTGGAAAGTCTGGTAGGCAGACTTACTGCATTTGAAATGCCAAATTTTGATAACTACACTCCACAAGCTATTGAATCTGCATTTAGATCCCAGTTGGTCCTTAACAAATCAAAGAAAGGAAAGAAATGTGTGAACAATGACAGCGACACCACAGATGATGATCTAGAAGAACTTGAAGCACTCATGAAAAAAAGACTATCTAGAGAAAAAGGAAAATTCAAAGGTAAACTTCCTATCATATGTTTTTCATGTAACAAAGATGGTCATATTGCTGCTAGATGTCTTGATAAGAATGACAAAGATGAAGGAAGGGACAACAAGTACAAAGATAGAAAGGACGACCGAGACTTCAAAAGGTATAAGGATTACAAAGACAAAGGTAAGAAATCTTGTTATATAGCTGAAGAAGCTTCTGACAATGATTCTAACAATTCTGATGAAAATGATATAGAAGTTGTGTATGTTGCTATGAAAGATGATTCTGATGATGATGAGAAAATTGCACTAATCTTTTATATGAGTAAAGGTGACCGTTGGATTATTGACAGTGGCTGTTCACATCACATGATTGGTGATAAAGATAAATTTGAGACACTAGATCAGTGTAGTGGCGGTTATGTTAAATTTGGTAATGATGTACCATGTCTTGTTAAAGGGAAAGGATCAATTAACTTGACTGACAAGATCAGATGTGATAATGTATATTGGGTTGATGATCTTAAATATAATTTATCGAGTGTTGCGCAGTTGAATACTTCTGGTTACAAAGTTGAGTTCCATCGCAGGAAAGCAAAGATCTATGATGCCAATGGAGAACTAGTTGGAGGTGGTGAGCAAACCAAAGGTAACTTGTTCTATCTGGATTTAGCTGATGAGACATGCTTGTTTGCACAATATAATAATGTTTGGTTATGGCATAAAAGGTTGTGCCATGTAAACTTCGATAACTTGGTAAGCATAAGTAAATTGAAAAAGGTTAGAGGGTTGCCTAAGTTAAAGAAACCTGAAAATGCAAGGTGTAAGCAAAGTCAATTGGGAAAGATGACTAAGTCTAGTTTCAAGAGCAAAAAACATACTTCTGAGGAAATTCTGGAATTAGTTCATACTGAGCTTTGTGGACCCATTGGTGAGAAAAGTTACTGTGGAGACAATTATTTTATTCTATTTGTTGATGATTACTCAAGAATGATGACTGTTATGTTTCTTAAAGAAAAATATGATGGATTCTAGTTATTTAAATGGTACTTGGCAAAAGTTGAAAAGGAGACAGGTAAAAATCTAAAATGTCTAAGATCTAACAGAGGAGGTGAGTTTATTTCTAATGAGTTTAACAGGTTCTGCAATGACTAAGGGATAAAAAGACATATGTTCACATGTAGGACACCATCACAGAATGGTATTGCTGAGAGAAGAAACAGATCTATCATGGATTGTGCCTGAACACTAATGATGGAGAAAAATGTCGCACATAAATATTGGAGAGAAGTCGTAAGTACAACAGTCTATACCCTGAACAGAGTACAAGTCAAGAAAGGTACTAATGCTACACCTTTTGAGCTATGGTATGGATATGCACCTAATGTAAAATATTTAAAAGTTTTTCAAAGCAATATTTTATACTGAAGGATAACAGAAATGGAAAACTTGATGCTAAAGGTGAGGAAGGCATATTTCTTGGTTATTCAACGAAGAGTAAGGCATATAAGTGTTTGAATTCTAACACTAACAATATTGTGGAAAGTGCAAATGTTAGAATTGATGAGTATGCAGAAAGAAATGAAGCTGGAAGCACATAGGAACCTGGGAGTCACAAATCATTTGTCTATATGGATGAGGAAGATTCTAATACATTACCAAAAACAGAGAATGAAGTTGCCAAGCAACAGCTAGCACCTACCGATTCACAGAACGAGGTTGCTGAGCAACAGGAGGTAATTGCTGAGCTATTTGATGAAGATGCCAAGTCGCAGAATCAACCTGAATTGGACATGAATGATCAACCTGAAGCAGAAAAAGAACCTACTCTAGCAAAGTATGTAAGGAGGCACCATAAACTTGATCAAATCATAGGATCGAAGGATTCTGCAGTTATGACAAGAAGTAAGTTGAGAGAAGATACATGCTTATTATGTGATTTTGAGCCTAAAAAAGTAAAAGATGCTTTAGACAATGAAGACTAGATACAAGCCATGAATGAAGAAATTGAACAGATTGAGAAGAATAAGACTTGGACACCTGTAACTAGGCCGAGTGATAAAAACGTAAGTGGTACTAAGTGGGTATTCATAAATAAGTTGAATGAACATGGAGAAGTAACCAAAAACAAAGCTAGACTAGTATGCAAGAGGGTTATGCACAAGAGGAAGGAATTGATTATGGAGAAACATTTGCCCCAGTTGCAAGATTGGAAGGAGCAAGAACCTAACTTGCATATGCATCCTACAAAGGTTTTAAAGTCTATCAGATGGATGTAAAGTCAGCATTTCTAAATGGAATATTAGAAGAAGAAGTATATATTGAACAAGCTGATGGATTTGTAGACCCAAGCAAGAGGAATATGGTTTGCAGTTTACACAAAGCGCTATATGGATTGAAGCAAGCACCAAGAGCATGGTCTGATAGATTGCACAATTATCTGATGAAGATTGGATTTGCAAGAACAAATGACAACAACCTGTATTTGAAGATAGAGCAAAGTAAAGGTACTTTATTGGCTAAAATTTTTGTTGATGACATTATCTTTTGTGGACAAGATGTGTTATGCCAAGCATTTGCAAAGGAGATGCAAACTGAATTTGAGATGTCTATGTTTCATGAGATAAAAAAATTTGTTGGCTTACAAATATATTAGATGAAGAATGGTATCTATATTGCTCAATCAAAATATATCAAGGAGATACTAAAAACTTTTGGAATGGAAGATTCAAAACCAGTGAGTACACCCATGGCTACTAAACAGAAGTTGACAAAGAATGATGATACAAAAGAAGTGAATCAAACCCTTTACAGATCAATGATTGGAAAGCTGCAATATGTTGTACACAGTAGACCTGATATTGAATTGGCTGTTGGTATTGTTGCAAGATTTTCTGCCAATCCCAAGGAAACTCATATGATGGCAGTAAAAAGGATTCTAAGATATTTGAAAGGAACAGATGAATATGGTCTGTATTACAAAAAGAATGATAAGTTTGAGCTCAAAGTTTATACTGATTCTGATTGGGCTAGAAATGTGGATGACAGATAAAGCACCACAGGAGGAGCATTTCTTCTGGGAAAAAGATTAGTTTCATGGACAAGCAAGAAACATAATTGCACCTCACAATATACAGCTAAAGCCAAGTATGTAGCAGCAACAGTTAATTGTTCTAATATTGTGTGGTTGAAGATACTACTAAAAGGTATGAAAGAAGAGATCACAAAATCAGTTGTCATATATTGTGATAACACGAGTGCCATTAATATTTCTAAGAACCCTGTAATGCACTCTAAGACAAAGCATATAGCTATCAAGTATCATTACTTGAGGGAGCTAGTTCAGAAGAAGGAAGTGAGACTGGAATATGTGAATACTAAAGAACAGTTAGCAGACATATTTACAAAGGCACTACCCAAAGATGCTCATGAGTATCTGCGAGGTAAATTAGGGGTGATTCCCCTAACTGAGGCTAATTAGTTCAGAATGACACTGTTGCATCAAATGTTATATTTAGAATATTTGACACATTGATGCACATGCAGTCACACTTTAGGATGCTACCTAAAGATGTGAAAGACAAACAAAGACAGAAAAGAGGATCAATCATAGGCAAGATGACAGGAACAACATGATACAGAGTTTAGAATAGAAGAATTTGCATGATGAAGATGTCAACATCTTTGGCATTGTTGTCAAAGAGGGAGAGATTACAGAAAAGAAGATAAAGAGGGAGAATTTACTGTACTTAAAGATAAAGGGAGAGATTACTGAAAAAGAGATTGTTGTCAAAGAGGAAGAGATTAATGAAAGGAGTCTACAGATGAATAGACAGAGAAAGATTTCAGTGTGATTACAGACACAGAGGGAGAAATGTTTTACAAGATGAGAATCAGAATGAAGCTAAAGACATTAATAAATATTTGTTCATATCAAGGAACACATGCAGACTTTCTGGATTGTATGATAACTATGGTTGAAAATTATCATTTTATTGTTTAGTGTTGCCATCAATGCCAAAGAGGGAGATTGTTGGAAATATTGTTGGAAAGCTACAATGGAAAAAATTATTGTTTTGTCATTGATGTCAAACCTTAACTAGTGAGACTATTGCTATTTGTTTGAGTACTATATCTATTGATTGATGAAGGAGATTTAACAAGAAGACCGAGTGGAATGGTTGAGTTATGGGAAATCACAAGGGTACTTGATCAATTGACACATTGGCAAAGTAATGTATTGTTTATCTTTCGATGACAGTTTACTGTGAACACTGTGTGCCGAGCGAAGTCAGTGGTGACCAAGCGCCAGTAAATTGCCGAGGAAACTAGTGATGACCGAGCGGAAGAACACAGTGTTGGTCGAGCAACAGTATTTTGGTAATTGTTGAGATTTGAGATCTCTGGCCGACATAATTGATTTTATTGGGATATGTAAATTTAATTAAGGATAAGCACGATTTATCCACACTATGTAAATGCACAGGTAACCGTAATTAATGCATGGATCAAAGATTTAATTAGTGATTGCATTGGAGAAGGAAATTAAATGTAATGATGGAAAGATCCATTGGATCAGACCTAACATAAGATCTACGATCTTGATTAAGTGGCAAAAGATGTACCTGACCTAGATGAAAGAGGTATAAGATAACCTCAGGAGGCTATTCATAGAGTGTGTAGAGTATGCAAGAGGATTGCATAGTTAATTGACTGATTGGCATGATTTAGCAGAGAAGGCTGAATAGAGAAGCAAAGAGCTGCAAGAGTGATTGCTTGACGGATTTCCAAGCAAATTTGAAGATTGAATGAGAATGGAGGCCACTCAGTGAATCAGCATTAGAGCTGAATTGGATTTGGATTTGCAAAGTAAGTTGTATGTATTAGATCACACCTGCTGATTACTTTCTAACCATTGTATCAGTCAAAATCCTTTAACCAGGTTGACCTAACAGTCATTGTATAAATCCTTTAGCAAGGTGACATTCAGGTGGAATGTTCTAAGTCCTCTAACAAGGCCACTCCTGACAGGGTGATTAAATCCTTTAACCAAGTCACATTTAGCAGTGTGTTTTGTAACTTTGAACAGGGTTGGCTCCTAACAGAGCTCACTTCAGAAGAGTGAAAAGTTGATAGCATGTTATTGGTGGTTTTTCCCATATTGGGTTTCCACGTTAAAATTCTGGTGTCAACTTGTGTGAATATTTATGTTGAGTTTTACTATTAAGTTTCTACATGCTGATTACATCTTAACAGTAAACTGCATATGTATGTTGTTGTTTTATGTTATTGCTGCCGAGTAGTTCTGAGTTGTTCAAATTGGTATAAAGTTTTAATGGGCACATCTAGACCTGAGGATAACTCATTCACCCCCCTTCAGTTATTCTAAATTCATTCTAACAGTTCCTACTCCTCACATTTAGATCCCATCTCAATCATCTTCATCTTTAATTGCTCCTAATGACTTTGGCATTGACACAAGCACGACCTGCATTGATTCGGTACAACAAGACATTCATCTTCTAGACATATATACTTGGGATTCATATCTTGCTGACATGTCATTCTTGTTTGTGGAGTCTCATATTGTAGATCTTGAGGATTATTTAGAGGACATTCATCTCCTCTTTTTTGACACCTTAATCAATTTTGTCAACTCATCTTCATCGCCCATGAAGATTATTCTACATCAATTTTTGCAGAATCCTAGATTGTCACCTTCTATATTGATTGGGCATGCACGTAATTTGTTTGTGGCACCATTATCATTCATGGACATAGTGACATTTGAGCAATTTCAAGAGGCACACAATATTTAAATTTGGATTCTTACTTCTAATTTATGGGAATGGCTTCTCAAATCTCTCATAGAGTTTTTCTTCCTAAGGGGAGAAATGTTGTTGGTAGATAGTGGATCATGATCTATCTTCAAGCATTCATCATTGGTATAGGATCTACTTCTTCATTTCGAGGATTCCTATCCTTATTTTCTCTCTCTTGTTGGGGGGATTCATTATACATTTGTGACAGAAGCAAACATTGGGGGGTCACTAATGAGGTAATTTCATTTTCTCTCTTTTGGAGAGAAGGTTTTTTTCCCATGTGGTTTTCTCCTTTTCTCTAGTTATGAGAGACTGCATTGATTTGTATATGGGTACCTAATTAGGCCTTGTTGTTGGGACCCATTTGTTCATGCATCTATTTTTGCATTTATCAATAGGGTTTTAACTTCTCCTAAAGTTAATATTAAGGGTGCAGGGGGGGTTGGTTGACTAATTAGGACATTATCTAATTAAGCATATAATTAGGTCCTTTATTCATTTGGGCTAAACTTAGGCACTTTTTATCTTTTATTAGATTGAGCTTTATTTAGCACATGTTGTCTCATTCATTATGATGTGGACACTTGTCAAACTCTCTTTTTAATCTTTCTCTAGGATTTGGTCTTTATCCTTTTATACACATTCATTATAATTTATCCAATTCAATTATAGGTCACTCTCAACATCATATTCTTCTTTGGATCAATTCTCTCCCAAGGTTGCATAACATCAATCATGACTTTTTCTCTTCAAATGTGATTGGTGTTTTGCTTGTAGGTGATTCATGGACTTGTGGGGTTGAACAAATAACTCTAATAATGCATACGTAGGAAAAGAGAAAAGTAAAATTGCACGTATATGAAAAAGAAGGGAAAAGTAGAATAGTCAAGGTAAATTTCATGCAAAGAAAAAAAATTCACACAATGAAACAAGAATACCTATTAAAAAGAAAATAGTGCGTTTGCATGAGCCATGAAAGTGTGCAAGGCACTAGAAAAGCTTAAAATGTATAAGAAAAGACAATGGTCTTGTTTTCTTTTCTCTATATAGATTCATGTGTACATTCATGATGTACATGTGGGACGACGTCCCTTTATAATATAAAGTTTACTTTTCTTTGTCAAAACAATGGCATGAAATGACGCAAATAATATAAAAAGAATAGTCACATTATTGTTACACAACCACATGTTCTATTACTATAAAAATTATTTATAATGGTGGCTATCTTTGTAAACAGACATCTTGCAGTAAAACTACTTTGATCTTTACCTTAGGATGTTGCTCCTTTGATAATCATCATAAAACAACCATGTAAATCTAAAAAGTGAACCTTTTGCTAGTAGTTACTATCAAGTATAGCAATAGAAATAATTGTAAGGTTGATGATAGATTATTAGGAAATGAAGCTATAAATGCTCAATGCAAATAAAAAATCGGTTAATGTTGTGAAACATGCAAGAAATGTGCAATGTTGCCTGCAAGGAGTATTTGTTGTATTTTTAAGAATACTTTTAGACGGTATTCCTAATAATTTAGATAATTAATAGCTATCCTAATAAAGACTTGACCTGAAAAAGCTGTCAACTTCTGAATAAATGCTTGAACCGATGTTTGTTCACATATTTGCATTCATTAAATTCCACATAAAAACAGTGATCGAATGTCACTATCATTCACATTATTGTTTCCATATTTGAGAAAAAAATGATTCTTTTCTCTTAACAAATTTAAATTATAATCTTTAATTTGGAAATCTATCTATATAATCAGCATCGGATCACTGTTATCATTTGGCATTTAATGAATGCAAAATATATGAATAAACATCAGTTCACAAATCAGTTAAGAAGTTAACAGCTTGTGCAAGGCAAGTATAAAATAGATATAAGACCAATTTTCCCTCAGACAAATTTCTTACAAAGAGTCTTCGATGACATTTCTATTATTAAAGACTACCACAATAGATACTTGACTTGCACGGGCTGTGACTCTTTAACTGAAGCTTGAATCGATGTTTGTAAATATATTTCCATTCATTAAATGACACATGATAACAGTGATCCAATACTGAATAGATAGATAGACAGAAATTAATGGTATCCATGTGACATATCTCGTTATGTTAATGGAATTATAAAGTCTCAACCTAAAGTATGCTACAAATATTATGACAGGATCGGCGCAGTGATTTTCGAGAGAAAAACAATGGTTTTTATTACAAGTTCTGGCTTAAAATTCATAGGGTGGGGCATTAGATTCTTTGATCTTGTTAAAGATGAATTAAAGCAGCACACAAAATTATATGGAAACCTAATTTCTGATTAGATCCTCCTATTGCATATCGATTAAAGTTTTGTAATGAACAGAGTTCAACTAACCATTCTCAAGAAATAAAATCGCAAAAAGAAAGGACATAGTATGGACCTGTAGAATCTCCTCAATGACATCCTCCAAAGTTATTATGCCCGCAACGCTCTCATCTTCTGCGAATGTTGGAAGAGTTGCATTGTTAATTTGAAGGATATCCTCTGATGCAGTTTCTGACCATCTCTTAAATCTTTGTGATGTTCTATCAGACGGAAAGGAATTGGATGAAATTTTCCATGCAAATCGTGGTGACTTGTCTGTAGTGGAATGGTCATGAAAGTCTTGCAATGAGCCACTGTCGACGACATCAAGTGTCACATGTTTTTCTGGATTGATAAAGCAAGTTAGATATCCTAAATGAATAGTTACAACCAATATTCTGCTCTTTTAAACTGTAAATTCACTAATTATGTTTCTCGGTATGCAGAGAAAAACTGATAGAACTTCAGAAACAATTGTGTGTGCATAAGGAGAAAACCTTCATAAAAGAACAGAAACATACCAAAAATCCACAAATGTTGGACATCAATAATATTAGAAAACAAATTCCATTATATGTCTGCTTATAACTAGAATAGGCATTGATATGAATGCTTTTAGTTAATACTAAAATAACCAAACACTAGGTAAGGTGAAATAAATTGTACCTTTCAGTAATGCTTCTTTATCTATTCTTCGACTTCTGTTAATGCTGACCTCTACATCACTTGCTCTTTCCGAATCTTGCTCCCTTTTAACAGGAAATTTCACAACCACAGCCATGTGGCTATGACCTTTTCGGAACTCATTCAATAAATCATACAAAGGCATGTTGGATGAAACCCTGAAACTCAATACCATAATTTCACAATATATTAACTCTTATATTTCCAAACAATACAAGATATGCGATAACTATTTTCAAATTAACAAGTCTTTGTGAAAATATGGAACCTTCAACATATATAGATTCTCGAAATACCGACCTACAGAACAAATTTCTTAAATAGCAACCCTACAGAACTTATTTCAAGAATTTCGGAAGAAATAGACACGAAGTAAAATGAAAATAGAAATAGATATCAGAACTTCGGATACCTAAATCCATCACAAAATGTAAAAATATTACTTAAAAAATGTCTAACAAGGTTGTAACAAGTTACAAGGCCAACATGTAATATGCATCATATTATGACAAAGAACAAACAATATTAAAACTAGACAGAAATTTCGATGTCCATACAAAGGTAAAATTGGAATGAAATTAGTTAGTAATCATGATCGATAATAAAGTCAGTGCTTGTTCATCCATTGTAAATTGTAAGGATGGGCTCCCACTAACAGTTGCTAAATCCAAGTTCATGGCCCAACAAGTTCTTCTAGGGGATCAATACATACAAAGATTTGCAATTATAGGATCTATGAATCGTTTTTTCTTAACGTTGATATATTTCCAAGTTTCTAAAATGGACTGTGGTTACATTGGGTGGCAGGGGGAGGGGGGGAAGGGGTGGAAGTTGTGGGGTGTAAAATGTCACAACCTTGATTTTCATTATTAAATAAATATTGTATATGCAGTTCAAGTTTGAAATGAATACCTTAATCATTTTGTTGATTTGTGGGTAAGTTACTAAGTACTTAATTAATATCAAATATGCGATGCATTTGACATTATATACTAGTATAAGCTAGGTAAATCTATTTTCCTTTGTTGATATATCTTAAATTAAGAAAGGACTGACTACAATTGCGTCTTGTACTACAGGAAAAACGTTGACACTCTTGTTGGGAGAGAGAATATCATCAGGAAAAAGTATTTAGCTTTCTGAGGGTGACATGCATGAAACCCTTGCACACAATCACATAGTTGTATATTATACTACGTGACATTGTATGTAGATATGCGACTCATTGAAACTAATAAAAAATTGTGTAGTTGTTGCATCTGAAAATTTAAATCAAATTATGGTAACATTTAATTAATGCAATCTTTTCCACCTGTACCATAAGTATAATTTGAGTAAAAATCTGCAAAACTTACAAGGTCCTGGAAATTGATCGTGCAAGGAACTTGTGGAGAGGAATTTCATAATTCCCAGCTCCTACTAGGGTAAAAAGAAAATATAAGTTAGCTACTATTATTAATATTACTCATGTATTTATGAAATCATATATTTAGATCCAAACCATAATGTTTTAAAAAGTAATTAATATATGCTGAAATATCCCTCTCAAATTCCTCACTTCAAATATTAAGATGTAAGTTGTACTCTTTTTTGTCCTCATGGCTACCTGGCAATATGCTACAAATGGGTCAAGGTCACTTAATTACCATGAGCTTCCTAAAGTTATTCATTAACTACTCCTATGTCTGGCAGCCATAAATTTTCATTCTCGACTGAGTATCTTCATAGAAAGAAAAGTATATTGTGTGTTGTCCACACCTTTAGTTGGGAATTTTATAGTAAGTCATTCTCGGCATGTTTGGGACCTCTCGTGGCAGTGACATGTCGATGGTAATCATTTAATATCGACAGATGATTTATTCGTCATTGATATGATTTATTACGGATTAATGAAATTAGACCATAAAGAAATTTTTTAGTATTTAACTTTATTAATGTTAAGAACTTAAGTCTATAGTTGTGGGAAATAGTTAATTAAAAGAGGTCCCCTTTATTTAATAACACATTAGAGACATAAAATGTTTGGGGACTTAAGTTAAAGGGAGAATTAGTTTATATAACATGAGGAAATATTAAAAGGAAAAAGCAATCGCGATAAAATAGGGGGCAAAGGCAATTGCGATAAAATTGGAGGGGAAGCAAAATCCCGAAAAAAATAGGTAAGGGAAAAAAAAAGTGATTTTGTTTATCCCACATTGACAAGGTGAGTGAATGATTTCTTATGAGAGCATTATAAAAGAGATTGAGAACTCTCTTTCACCATGCTAGGAAATTATATGAAATTTGTGAAATTGATTAGATAAGTTCTTCTCAAGGGCTTGGAGGACGAAATCCCTCTTCACTGACATTCTCTTCGCTGTTGAAAGATACAATCAGGAGAATGTGTGCTTAAACTTTGAGGTAACTAGTTGTTTGTGATAGTGTTATTTGATTTGAAGTGATTGCTTGACTTTGAGAAAATCAATTGAGATATCAGAGGCAAAGGATTGAGGGCAGTGCTGAACAGCACTAGAGCGGGTGCATTGAGTATTTGTTGTGATTAAGGGAGGCTTCTGTACAACCCAGCAATCCCTATAAGGCTGCCATGCATACTGAAACTATTGCTACGCAAGTCTAAGATATTACGAAGGGGCTGTACAGAACCGAGATTGCTACCACAAAGCTGTACAGGTCTAAGTATCAGAATAGAAGAAGCATTACTGCTACGAACATACAGAGGGGGGTGTCTAACAGCGGTTTGGTGAGTCTGAATCGCTGTCAAACAATATCCTTCTTAGCTGCACTTGTATGGAGTTGAAGGCTCATGCCTAGGGCATGAAGGAAGAAATCCAACTCAATGTACACAGTTCTGAAAATACCAGGTCTGCAATATTCCTTTTAGCTGTTTGTAACGTTTGAGCAAATTAAATAAAATTTGAAAGTGATCTATTGTTATCAGAACTTTACTTTCTATGTTATGTTGCAATAGTGTCATATTTCATGTTGTTTCCTATCTTGAAAATACAAATCTGAAAAAAGTACAGACCTGAAACAAATACATTTTATTGTTCATTGAACAAAATAAAGGTGCAAACTAGGGAAGTCCGTTACAGAAGCATTATTTTTAACTACATAATTTTTGCTTTATAAATAATTAACAGATTATAAAGAGGTTAAGAGTTCATTAACATCAAGTTTTCAGCAAATAATCATCTCAATCATTAACATGATATCACATGTCCTTTCCACATCATAAGGTATCCAAGATGACTGCCAAATAAACACATCAATTAGATCCCTCCATTCTCCACAAGGAACATAATAGAACCAAGTCATCAATAGTCATAGTGCAAAAAGTGGAGTCAAGAGCCAAAAGAACCGTAGTGCAAATCGGAAAGATAGTCTCATGGCCCTCCCCAAGGACCTCCCCATACATTTCCACGTTCCTTTCACTTATTTGTTTGTGGGGTTTAGTAGTTAGCCTCCAAGAGAGGTACAAAAATAAATTAGTCTCATTACCCTCCCCAGGGATATCTCTATACATTTCCACGTACCTTTTACTTATTTGTTTAAAGGGTTTAGTAGCTTGCCTTCAAGAGAGGTATAAATAGATATCATATATACATGGGGGGAATATATCATGATCTGTAATGTCCCCATTTTTAGCAGGGTCATTGAATGGATGGTGCCAGGTCATTATTGCGATCCTCGTGGTCTGGCGAGGTGTTTAGAGGGTCATTGGTGTGAACTTACTATTTATAGTAAGTCAATGGATAGTTCTAATGAGCTTAGATGAGTTAGAGGAGTGAATGATGCTCTCAGTTTTCATTTCTGGCTTCTGGTTTGGGCTCCAAGAATCTTGGAGAGAGCGTTTATTTTTAGTAAGTCACCTCGTCAGGTTCATTCATCATCTTTTATCATCAGAATCACTCTAGTGCAGCCAAATTTCAATTCTGATGCTTCTTCAGTTGTTTTCGCAAGACAGGTGAATTATTATTATTTAATTAAATTTGCTAAGGTTGCCATTATTGTTGGGCACCTTAGTGCTATAGCTCGTCGGAACCAGGATGAAAAGTTTTAAATCTTGGGCACAAGAAACAGGGACCTTGCATGTCATAATTTCATGATATTGATGAAAAGGTCATTTTTGGAGCCAAATGAGTTAATAAATTAT
>MU226575.1:45571-72306 GCA_018584345.1 Thuja plicata | reverse complement strand
TCCATATTCCTGAAAGATTTAGCACAACTCTCGCCCATGTTCCAGACAGACTTGACTTCTCAGCAGGCCAAAATTGCCCAAAACCAACTCTCAAACTTCACTCGCTAGACCAAGGGGCTCGAAAACTATCGCCAACAAAGACTACCTAAGACCACTACGCCTGCTGCTTGCAAAAGAGGGGCTCCCCATTTGCAATGGGGCGATGGTGTGAAAACCTCACAACAGAACCTGGACAATTGACTAACTGGCAACCCCCATCCCTCGGATGGGTCAAAATAAACTTTGATGGCGCCTCACGTGGCAACCCGGGAATCTCAGGGATAGGGTATGTGGCCCGAGATGACAAGGGTGAGATTTTGGCCTTAGGAGCCAAAAGGCTGTGAAATGGGACTAATAATGAGGCGGAATGTTTGGCGGTGGTGGAGGCCGTCCTAATGGCAAGAAGATTACAGATTAGAAGGATCCACCTAGAAGGGAATTCTCTCCTAGTGACAAATGGGATTGCGAAAGGCCAAATGGATACCTGGTATTTGAATAGACACATCAGGCGAATTAGGAACTTGGTAAGACAATTCGAAGACTTCAAAGTCTCGCAGGTGCCCAGAGTGGCAAATGAATTGGCGGATAAACTGTCAAATATTGGAGCCAATGGCTCTCTTGAAAACAAGTTTGAATTATTTGAAGATTATAGACTTGAAGGATAGAGGTCACTTAAACAACCAAAATTGGAAACCTTGGTGGCGGACTGATGAATCTTGCAAAAGTTGCGGAGCGAAGTGTCATGCCATCACCCATGTGGCAGCTTTGCACACTCCAATGAATGGAAATGATGTCAAGTAGGATGAGTGTGAACAAAATCTTTGTGAATCTTACAAATCGAGATCTCCCATCAAAGGAAGGTTGGGATAGTACAGGGGGTTTAATGAGAAATGATGGAAGGACGACGGCATTATGAAAGCATCCCCGATGTCTAGAGTCTTCAAAGGCAAGTTTAAAAACCACCCACAATGATGGTAATACACAATTTGTGTATCGGCGGAAACCACTGGTTAAAATGGAAGCTAATTTCTCCCTTTCCACCAATGGCCAAATCCCTTCTTTCGAAGCACCCATCACTATGAACAGATTGAGCCACATTTTCATGGAGGATGGGGAAGATTTCTGGTCTGCAATTAGGGAGATATTCGAGGAGCATTATCTGCAATCTGGGTGGAGACCAAGAACAAACTTGGATATTTCATCCCTGTTTGTGGGCCTTGGGCTCATGGTGGCAGATTCGAAAGAGGAGGTGCGACGGGTAGTCCAGCATTGTTTGGCTATTAAATGGGCGGAAGGAGTGAAGGACATCATTCAACGGGCGGAGTTAGGGCTGGGTCTGAGGATGGGTGATGCTCCGTTCTGAATGGTAGGCCATGGTAGCAAAGGCCTACAGCCCTTGGTTCTATGGTCGACTGCTTGCCCCGAGGATGTACACCTAGCACGAACCTTGAGTGGGTGGAAAGACTTGGTGGTAGCCCTGGAGAAGAGGAAGTTGGAGGCGAAGGAGATGTTGGAGGCCGAGCTCGCGGAAGACCGAAAAAAGAAGCAGACACCCATCAAGTCTGCAGCACCTGTCGGAGAGGACAGGCAGCCACAAACCCGACGCCAGTTGCCAGCAACCAGAAAAAGGGAAATTGCCATAGCTGCCCGGAAGGCTAGAGAAGAGAAGAATGCAGGAATGAGCGGGAGGGCCGAGGCAAGGAGCAACGTCGGGGCACTGGTGGAAGAAGGTGGCGCATTTGGCAATTTTTCCAAAGAACAGGCTACCAAGTGGTTCAGCTAGTGGGTCCATGGTTTCTTTTTTGTTTTTTCTGTTGATAGAAAAACTTTCGGTTAGGTATTTTGGGTCTTTTTGTTTGTTACTGCATAGTCGATCCTAGGTGATGAAAGCACAATGCAATGTTTGATGCATTTTGTGCATTTTGTATCTGACAGTCAATGATGGCAAATGTAATCTTCTTACTTATCAATGAAATCAAAAATATTACCGATCAAAAAAAAATAGATCATAGTGCTAAAACATTGTGCCTTCAAATGGCATGCTCACATGTTCTATAGCCACATGTCAAGTATCACTAAAATTAGTAAGAATATCTAAAATCTCTAAAGGGCAAGATAATCATGGAGAGTTCTAAGTTTTTTACTTTTTTTGGATTTTTTTCAATTTAAGGGAGATCTATCTCAAATATAACTTTGAAATCTCACACTTGTTAACAATTCCATGAATGAACTTTGTTCGTGCCCTCCCTCTAGCGCCAATTTCTATTGATGTGAGTTTTGTTCCACTACAACATACATAATCAAACACTCAATGTTTCAAAGTGAAACACTAAATATCCAATCCTTTCTTGAATAAGGTCACTTCTCATGCTAAGCCTGCAAAGTAAGATCAGGAAATGACTTCAAGGTTCCTTCAACTATGGATACTCACTCAGTGGAATAATGTGATGTGCTAGTAATCACTTAGGGAACTTATGCTTGTTCATTCAATGGATATTAACTGCTTCTATAAATTTGGCTTCACAATGCGCAATGAAAATATCAACTTGAACTTAAACTTAAACTTAACTTCTACTTCTAACTATGAATGGAAGGAAATGTGAATGACTTGGACTCTACTAGATGCAATCTTGTCAGCGACTCCACCCACCTAATGCAAGCTTCTAAGGTATACTCAAATGGTTTTCAAATCAATATCTCCTCTTCAATCCCATCAATGGATGCAAACTAAAGATTGAATATCAATTGAAGTTAAGTACAATCACTAGCTTACCACACACGGAACACTTACAATCAGCAAGAGGCTAGTGGGCTACTTTTTATTCGAGTCAAGCAAGTAAACATCCAAAATTTCTTTCATCCAACTAAGCTACTTCTAAACAACATGAAATGAAATCTACTCTAGGTGAGGATTGAAGAAACCATGCAACACTTCAAAGCAACATTAAGTGATTCACCATGAAGACCAACAATGAATCATCAATCACTTTAATAGCATTATGGCAACAATTTCAACAAGTCTCTCCCTTAGCTAGCCTACCTCTATTTCTAGCTCTCTAATCTAATTCCAAATGACTAACTCACGACTAAGTTGTTACAAATGAGAAGGCCTTGGCATTTTATAGTTGTGCCACTACAATGAAAGGCCAAGATCAAGGGCCAAGATTTATCCCTACAAACCCTAATTAGGGTTACCAAATTGCCAACCAATTACATGAAGGCACCACCCTGTGGGCCAATAAGAAAATTACAAAGCTTTTGAGAGCCAACAAGAAAATTGTACAACTGGCATAATATGATTGGAACATGTGTAACTGAGTTTTCTTGGTTGGTAGAAGACAACTAGGTGTCACTTCATCATCCTCATCTTGTAGACTTGATCAATCCTTTGGTGATGGAAAAATATCTCTTGATACTCAACATTGCCAAGCCTTCAATGGTGATGGCTTATTCCCAAACTGCTTCATCTTCTCAAGTCTTCCTCATCTTCTTTCCTAGAATTTTCTCATTGTCATGACTTGAACTTGCATCTTGAACTCGTAAATTTAGTGCCCCTTTCGATTCTTCTCAAAGTGGTGAAATCCTCCATCTAGCTGGATCCCTTTAAGGTGAACTTGGATTTCGAAAGAAAATCCAAGTTAACAAAAATCTTCTCTGATTTTCTTTCCTCTTGATTCTCGATCCTTGAATTGGTATTTTGATGATCTGATTTGAAACTTTCTTCTCATTTGGACTCCTCGAGTTTGAAGTCTGCCACAATCTCCATGTCCTAGCTCCTCCTTCAAAATTTGTTATGTCCCCATTTTCTGTGAGCATCAGAGTTCGTGGGATTAGTCTATTATTTAACCCTCATAGGCTAATCAGATGGATAGCGGGTCTTTGTTGGAAGTGCCAGAGGCTATTTTCCCACTCCAGAGGTTAGGGATGTTTAGGTTTGCTTTCCGTTTGGGTCAATTTGGTACACTTACTATTAATAGTAAGTCATTTATCCAACATTTCTACATTTGGCAGGACACCTGGACCGGCCTCAGTTGTAGTGATGACCCTTGGCATCTTTGTTGATCAGGTATTCATGGATTTACTAATTATAGTAGGTCAGGGGTTGATAGAGACGGACCCTTACTATTTTTAGTAAGGCAGTTGGATGCACAATCGATACAATGGTTAACTCTCAGGTTCAGTCAAAATTGAGAAATAATGATTAATGATTGCGTTATAACATTATAATTATTACTAAAGTAATAATTTAATAATAATTAATTATCAAGTGCATATCATTGATAATTTAAATGGACTTTATTTAAAAGGGAGTTTTAAATGTTTTAAAAGTATACTTTATAATAAGTGATAAAGTGTTATCTAAAAGGGAGATATAAGTGTTTAATAAAGTATACTTTATATTTTAATGTGTGCATCAAAAGGAGGGGAATATAATTAAATGTTATATTTGAATTGCAACAAAAGCAAATTGTATCAAAAGCTAAGTAAATTTTAAGTTATGAAAACTGTATTTGTGAAGATACAAATCGATTTCTCTTGGAGAATTATATAAAAGCCAAGGCAAGCAAAAATCCATTAATTCATTGTGTATTTGCTTTTCTTGGTTTGGAGAAAGAATTGAAACAAGGGTTTCAATTTATCAGCTTGAGGAATTGTGAATTCTTCCAAGTTTATCAGCAAAGTGAATTGGTGAAACACCCAACCAATTATGCAAGATCTTTGGCTTCATCCAAACGCTAAGAATGGATTCATTGTTTACAAAGATCAATAAATGATAGTCCCATTTCGTTTCAGAATCATTTTCAAGGGCAGAAAATTGAGTTTTTAGCAGACCATAGCAGTAGTAAGAACCATCGTTGGAATTATTGATTGCTGCTGGTTATATAGAAGAAACGACAGTCATTAGAGGCTGCGATTCAATATAGGGGTCAGCGTATGACATTTTTGGGGCATGTTTTTTCTGTTTGGTGCCTCCATTCAAAGCTTGGGAGCCTTGGTGACAATTTGTGATCATTTACAGAGGGTTGCGATTCAATTGGGAGTGTATATGAATGCATGCATTCAGTTGCCAAGTTTCAAATTAGCTGCAATTTGATTTCAGAATTTAATAAATAATTTCCTCTTGCATTGTATATGATTTCACTTAATAATAAAAGCCTTTGGTTCAATGCTTTAGAAATTAGTTTCATAATTTCTTTTTATTCAAAGTTATTATCTTGCCTTGCAACACTTTATAAAAATTCAAGGAATTGCATATTTAATTTGAAAATCAGTTAAATATATCATTTGCATAGCAAATTAGTGGTTTGGCAGAGTTAGAACTGTTTGGGGTTCTTACAATGGTATCAAAGTGGTTCCTTGCCATCCTGTTCGGGTGGAAATCATTGAACTCACACGTTTGTTTTGAGTGACCAGCACTCTTACAGTTGTTTCACTTATGGAAAAATCTAGGAAATCAATTAGATAGGGAAACCAGTTGAATAACATGATTATTTACAGGAAGCAATCAAATTCCAAAATGAAAAACTTGGAGAAGATTAAGAAAAATAAAAAAAGGATGGATGAATTGCTTTCAAACCCGCCAACCATAGACAATTTAACACAGTATATGACATCTATTTTTAAGGGGTCTACATCACAAAACGAAAAGGAAGAGAAATAAGAGGTCTCTACATGTAGAAATCTTTACAATGAATTTTCAGCAGCTAGTGACCAGCATGCAGCTGATCCCATGGAGATTAAAAATCCGATTTACATTAAGGAAGATGTTGGGCACAAGACACTTCATGATGACTTCCAGATTGAGGAGAATGTTGGTACTTTCATCACTCAAGAAGTTGTTATCAGTTAGGATAACAATTCTGATTTCTATGACACCAGTGAGTTATGTTTTCATCAACATGAGACAACAAAGATTTCACATGCGGATGATGTTAGTATTCGGGATTTGGGTACTAATTATGTAATTTATGATGAAGACTCATGCTACAATGAGTCTGATCTTTCATATCAAAACTTAGAGAATGAATTAGAAAATTCATTTATTGGCGATGAGTCCCAAATTTTACAGATGGACATATAGTTATTATGGGAGAAGTGTGAAAATATACTGTTGAAACAATAACTTCTACAATGAATTTGAGCCATCTTTTGAGGTGCATAGCAGTAGTACCTTGGTTGATAATATGTGCGCTGATGATAGCACACTTGATGTAGTTGATCATGACATGAGCATGGCGGATATAGCGTCATATCACAGTGCAGATTGTGGGTCAGAGAGCTTGCATGGGAGTCATGGATTTCAGAGACATCATTTGGTTGGGCAACTAAAGGTAAACGAAAGTCAGATTGCCACAGCCATTGAGCATTTTGATGTTGCTCGACAGATGTTGGCTACCTATGGTTGGGGTACCCCTACAACAGATGAGCATTGGAATGGTGGTCTTCCCCCTTACAGAGTTTCATACACTTTGAGAAGCTATCGGAATAATGAAACAAAACTATTTACAGTTATTGGCTGATAGAGACTATATTCTCGAGTGGGGTTGTACTTGTTATGATGCCTTGAAGGGAAAGGAGGAGGTAGATGAGCTCACCCATGAGCTGGGAGTGACCATGGATTCATTGGAGAGAGCGCAATTGGCCTTTCATGAGTCTAAGTCATGAATTGAGGTGTTGTCCGTGGAGTTGAGGTTGGCACAGACTTCACCAACTTGAGCTACAGTTCAGTTTCCTATAGGGACAGTTGGTGATGATTTGGTATCCACGGGTTGTGGTGATGGATGTGTTGAGGGTGTGGCTACATCTATCACAGATTCTGGTGTAGTACTTTCAGAGGGGATGAGTACTTTGGTTGAGAGCATTAGAGAGCCACTAGTTGCATTAGCATCTCGTGTGATCAGGACAATGAGAGATGTTGTAGGTCATATTGCTAATAGTTATTGTGTGGCAATGGTGGATTCTCTCGAGAGTTGTGTGTTGTACATGATGCTACTCCATCTTCTCAGGAGATTCACAAGATGTCATCTGGTTGAGAGTATGGCTCTCATATTGATTCATTTCTCTCCCCTGGAAGCAAATCGGTTACCTCATTTCATGCTATTGATGGTGGCAGACAACTTGTTGTGTCACAGAGTCAGTGTAATCATGTAAAGACCATGCCTAGCTCTGTCACTAGAAATGCAACTGCAACCAACTTTTATATTCTGATTTGTGTTGTTTTTTTTGGAATTTGCAAATATATTTATATTATTTTTGTATTTTCAAGATCAAGATAGGAATCCCAAATAGTTGAAACAAATGAAATGACTTTCATTGTCAATCATGATTCATACTTAATTCAATATGCCTATATAACCCTTGACAATTGAAACCATACAATTATTTTAAACAACAATACCCTGGCAGCGCAATAAAAACATTCATACCAATTATCCTCTACCTTGTATGCATCTCCATAGCTAGCCGCGGCAAGAGCAGTGTCATTGGCGGCTGACCAAAATGGATGCAGCTCATTCCATATGCGTCGCCCAGCAAAGAACATGAATTATATTCTCCAAACGATGGCGTCCAACCTCAACTTCGAACCACTGTAATTGTCATTCACTAAATCCCTTCAAATAATCAGCATTGTAGGTGCGGCTACTCACAATTCACTGGAAATATTGTTCCAATTCAAAGTTGCACAAATCTGAAATGAATTTACAATTCATTCAGCTAATCCTCAAACCCTTGTCTTCATTCGAACTCCACACAATTTTCATAACAAGTTTCAAAATGATCAATGATGCCCTCTTAACCCAATTTCGAAACCTATATACAAAGCAACAGTCTTCCTCTTCAAGGCTCGAAATTCTCATCTTCACCAAGAAGCTTTGCATAACTTAAAATACTTCAATCCTTTAGCATGGTTTAAATGATAACATTTAATAATAAAATCTTCATTCCCCATCATTTAATACCAACATAATACTTTAATATAAATCATTTAAACAACCAATGATTTAATTTATCATAAGCTCCCAAGATAATTAATTAAGAAAACTTAATTAACCAATTCAACTTATCCCAACAACTGCAAAAACTCAACTGCTCAGTTCTGACAAAACCACTGCTCAAAACACCTTGCTGCAATAGGATCTGATAGGAGTCAACTTACTATAAATAGTAAGTCCTCACCAAAGACCCTCACAAAGAGCAATCCTAACATTTGAAATCTCTAGAATGGAAACCAACCATTGGCTTTGCCAAATGACCCCCTCTAACAACCTGATTAGCTTACGGAGGTCACTAATATAAGCTAATCTCAAAGACCAAAAAAAACGGGGACATTACAGTCCTCCCTTCGCAAGATTGCTTGTCCTCAAGCAATCATAAAAATTAACGCAACAAAACAGTCCACCCGAATCCCATGGATAGACATGTGCAATGTTCCTGTCATAACCAAACTCCCGTAAAAATATCTCCAACATCCACAACACAATCAACAAAGTCTGCGAAACTGAACTCAACTCTCGAACCGATGAGACTGAACCAGAAACACCATACGAAAGTAACTCAACCGATAAATTGGACTTGCCTCCAGTCTTCGCACCAACTAAACTATCATACCAATCGTCAAACGGATGCACTGATGTACTCTGCAACTGGTAGATATCCTGAACATGAGGATCAAATGTAAAATTGTATGCACTCCTCACTGTGTACACCTCTGTGAACTACTCAGCAAACCCTATCTGACAACCCATGGAAACTGTCTGATAACCCGGTGCACTGATAGGCTCCCAAGCAACATCATCATCACCCATCACCTGAAAGGGGTTATCATTGAGCTCAAACAACGGATATTATAAGACATAGTGACATCCATATCAAACAAAAGATTGTTCACAAAGTGAACTGCTCCCAACTGCTGATTTGAGCTAGGAAACTGTGAACAATGAGAGACATGATCTGTAACCTGCTCTATCTGAAAGGGTTCATGCCTCCGTGAATCCTCCCTATCTACTGCACAAGAATACATAGTGCGTAGACTCCCCTCAAAGAGACAATGTAGCACATACTTCCTACCCTGATACTCAAACCTCATCTCCAACAAGCTCAAGCTAAGGTAGAATTCCTTAATCTCTTGTAACCACTGCATCCATCTCTCCCAAATTGAGCACATAGAAATCAGATTTCAACTCGTAAACACCAAAGAACAAAGAGAGATGATTAATGCGCCCGATACAGGTAAGGGTAAAACCATCGGCCACCCTAACTCGAAATCCCGCAAACTCCTCTACCTGAAGACCAACTGACTAGCAACTTTCTCATGAATGAATTGTGTGTAGCTCCAGTATCCAATCTAGCAATACAAGGTCATCCTTCTAATAATCCCCTCAGTCTGAAAGCAGTGGGAAGTGGCACAGCAATGGACAACACTGTAAGAGATAGTTGGGCATCGGGACCAAACTCTGTAGAGACCCTCTGGCCCTCATCAATATCTGAATCACCAAGCTAATGAGTAGTCACAGCCTCAACCTCATCATAGTACACCCACATAGAACGGTTTGCCTTACTCTTAGGCCTTAAGGGACAATTGTGCTCTCTGTTAAAAGGCTCCTTGCACCAAACACACAGTTGTCTCCTCGAATCCTCACGAATCGCCTAATCATATTTCCCAGCAGATTTCTTTTTTTCATCAACCACTGGTGGAGGTACCTCATTTGCGGATAAAGTAGTAGATTTAGGCTGCGCTTGCCCTTTAGAGGCTGCAAGCTCCATGTTTCTAGCTTTCTTGATGACCCCTTGTAGGAACTGAAGATCAAATGCTCTCAGCCACCCCCTTAAGGGCTCCTGTAATCCCTCTGTAAATAACATAACCAATCGTTTCTCTGTCATATTAGGAACCATGACAGAGAGTCTCAAGAATTCAGCAATGAAGGATTCCAAACTACCGGTCTGCTTGAGCTGAGCAAGGTCCCGGAAATAAGTTTTTGGATCCTTCTGATTAAAACTTTCTACCAAACCATCTACAAACTCATAGTAAGATACGATCTGATCATGATGTAAAGAGACCAACCCATGGTACCACCAGTCATGGGCTATACCATCTAAATGCAAAACAACAAACCTGATGGCGTCCTCCTCTGACATAGGACGTAAATTCAAATAAGTGTCAACCTTGTGAATCCAAGCCCTGGCTTCCATTTTCCCACTCCCATCAAAGTGTGTTAGGGTTAGTTTGTTGGTTGCCTATTTTAGTCCATGGTTAACATGTCTCTATCTCCCATCGGTTCTCCCCTTTGCACGTTCTCTCTCCTGAGTCATGAATCTATCAAAATTCAGGTGTTGCTTTACTTCATGTGGTAAAGCATCCCACTCAGTGTGCAAAGATAATATATCAACTGTAAAAGATACCTCCTCATTAATGCTAATGGCATCAACCTCTGGTCTCAGGAAAGTAGGACGTAGGGGTCTGTCCTGTGTGCCTGTCAAATCAATTCTGGAACTGTGAGAACTTGCTGAGATACTCTGTGTATCTCTGTCCCTGCCCTGATCACGTGGAAGTGAAATATGGTGAAGAGTATCAGACAAATTCTGTAATACATTAGCCATCTGTCGCTGGTCTGCTGCCAACTCCTGCTGACTGTGTGCAATATTTCTGAACAATGTCCTAGCTTCTCTATCTTCATCAAAACCAACATTATCCGGAACTCTTTCTTCCATATTTCCCTGTCCCTGATCACCAGGCGGAGGAGAATTTCTCCCTCTACGAGCGTAATGGAAGTCTGGAATGTATCTGTCTCTCTGCATTAAGTTTTTTTTAAATCCCACTTCCCTGTAGGCTGGCAAGAAAATGGCTCTGATACCACTATAAAGAGCCTACCTGGCTCTGTCACTAGAATTACAACTGCAACCAACTTTTATATTCTGATTTGTGATGTTTTTTTGGAATTTGGAAATATATTTATATATGTTTTGTATTTTCAAGAACAAGATAGGAATCCCAAATAGCTGAAACAAATGAAATGACTTTCATTGCCAATCATAATCCATACTTAATTCAATATGCCTGTATAACCCTTGACAATTGAAACCATACAATTATTTTAAACAACAATACCCTGGCAGCACAATAAAAACATTGATAACAATTATCCTCTACCTTTTACGCATCTCCATAGCTGGCCGCAACAAGAGCAGAGTCATTGGCGGCTGACCAAAATGGACGCAGCTCATTCCATATGCGTCGCCCAGCAAAGAATATGTATTATATTCTCCAAACGATGGCGTCCAACCTCAACTTCGAACCACTGTAATTGTCATTCACTAAATCCCTTCAAATAATCAGCATTGCAGGTGTGGCTACTCACAATTCACTGGAAATATTGTTCCAATTCAAAATGGCACAAATCTGAAATTAATTTACAATTCATTCAGCTAATCCTCAAACCCTTGTCTTCATTCGAACTCCACACAATTTTCATAACAAGTTTCAAAATAATCAATGATGCCCTCTTCACCCAATTTCGAAACCTATATACAAAGCAACAATCTTCCTCTTCAAGGCTCAAAATTCTCAGCTTCACCAAGAAGCTTTGCATGACTTAAAATACTTCAATCCTTTAGCATGGTTTAAATGATAACATTTAATAATAATATCTTCATTCCCCATCATTTAATACCAACATAATGCTTTAATATAAATCATTTAAATAACCAATAATTTAATTTATCATAAGCTCCCAAGATAATTACTTAAGAAAACTTAATTAACCAATTCAACTCATCCCAACAACTGCAAAAACTCAACTGGTTAGTTCTGACAAAACCACTGCTAAAAACACCCTACCGCAAATAGGAACTGATAGGAGTCAATTTACTATAAATAGTAAGTCCTCACCAAATACCCTCACAAATAGCAATCCTGACATCTGAAATCTCCAGAATGGAAACCAATCATTGGCTCTGCCAAATGACGCCCTATGACAACTTGATTAGCTTACGGAGGTCACTGATATAAGCTAATCTCAAAGACCGAAAAAAATGGGGACATTACAAATCAGGTGATGGTTGTAGGAGAACAAGTTGATTCTGCCTCGTATTTTTTTTACTGCACAGATTCATTTATTGAATACCAACTTGAGAGTCCAGAGTTTCAGGAGGGACCGTATGGAGTCACTGAGGATACTCTCATCTGAGGTTCATGCGACATTCGACATTTGGTGGGAGCGATTGTAGATACTTTGACTACAATGCTTCCACGTAGAGATTTTGTGGTTGGATTTGCAGAGAGGGTTATCGGAGACCCTACCCAATCAGTTGTTCAGGGCCAGAGATTGGAGCCATCCTCTGATTTTCGAGTTGCTAGTGATGAGTCATTGACAGAGATTGGATCCTTTTACCGTAACTAAATAGTGAGGAGTGCTCATCGTTTTTCTTTTGAGCCACATGTGGAGGACTTGGTGATGCGTCAATGTGGATTGGCTCCGGGATCATACCATCAATGTGGGATGGTTATTCACCATCTTCAGTAGATGGAGTCGGTAGCTGCAAGTTGGTGGTGGGCTACTTGCAGAGTCATCACATCCATGGAAGGTTAGCAGAGGATGGATTTCTTATCTATGGAGGACTGATAGAGAGTAGTATGGGTTTCAGTGTTGTAGATGCTTCTGGATATTCTCACCTCTTTATGATGGATGGATGTGAGTTTCGTCTATACTGGGATCCAAATGGTGATAGGGTTAGTACTGCAGATTGAATGGGTCCCATAGGATTGCTTCACCACTTCTGGTATGGTGAAAGTTGGGATCTGTGTTGAGCAACAGAAGTTTGGCAGTGTTCATCTTGGCAAGAATCTACTCTGGATATCGGATCCAGGTATATGTGGCTGTACACTTTTCAATGTGCAGTGGGATCCTTTGTGAGCATCGAGATTTCGGTTTGAGTTCACTAGGGTGTATTACAGTGTGTTCATGGTGTGGTTTACTTGCAGTCTCACTTTCGGTCCAAATATACTTGATTTGTTTTAAATGCACAGTTTCAGTGCGCATGGTTTGGACAAATGGGTTGTTCATTTCGGTGCAATTGTTATGTTGATGCTGCAGTTGTGTTTCAGTGAGGGACATTTCTCAGTCTTCCTTTGGATTTCCAGTTTAGTGGAGTTTCTTTGTAGTTGTGATTGCTTGGGGACAAGCAATCTTAGGGAGGGCAGACTGTAATGTCCCCATTTTTTGTGAACATCAGAGTTCGTGGGATTCGTCTATTATTTAACCCTCGTAGGCTAATCAAATGGATAGAGGGTCTTTGTTGGAAGTGCCAAAGGCTATTTTCCCGCTCCAAAGGTTAGGGATGTTTAAGTTTGCTCTTTGTTTGGGTCAGTTCGGTACACTTACTATTTATAGTAAGTCATTTATCCAACATTTCTATATTTGGTAGGGCACTTGGACCGGCCTCAGTTGTAGTGGTGACCCTTTGCATCTTTGTTAATCGGGTATTCAATGATTTACTAATTATAGCAAGTTAGGGGTTGATAGAGATGTACCCTTACTATTTTTAGTAAGACAGTTGGATGCACAGCAGATACAATGGTTAACTCTCAAGTTCAGTCAAAATTGAGAAATAATGATTAATGATGGAGTTATAACATTATAATTATTATGAAAGTTATACTTTAATAATAATTAATTATCGAGTGCATATCATTGATAATTTAAGTGGACTTTATTGAAAAGGGAGTTTTAAATGTTTTAAAAGTATACTTTAAAATAAGTGATAGTGTTATTTAAAAGGGAGATATAAGTGTTTAATAGAGTATACTTTATATTTTAATGCGTGCATCATAAGGAGGGGAATATAATTAAATCTTATATTTGAATTGCAACGAAAGCAAATTGTATCAAAAGCTAAGTAATTTTTAAGTTATGAAAAGTATATTTGTGAAGATAAAAATTGATTTCTCTTGGAGAATTATAAAAAGCCAAGGCAAGAGAAAATCCATTCATTCATGACTTGTGTATTTACTTTTCTTGGTTTGGAGAAAGAATTGAAACAAGGGTTTCAGTTTATCAGCTTGAGGAATTGTGAATTCTTCCAAGTTTATCAGCATAGTGAATTGGTGAAACGCCCAACGAATTATGCAAGAGCTTTGGCTTCATCCAGAGGCTAAGAATGATTCATTGTTTATAGAGATCAATAAATGATAGTCCCATTTCATTTCAGAACCATTTTCAAGCGTAGAAGATTGAGTTTTTAGCAGACAATAGCAATAGTAAGGACCAGCGTTGGAATTATTGACAACCGATAGTTATATAGAAGAAACGAGAATCATTAGAGGTTGCGATTTAAATATAGGGGCAGTGTCTGACATTTTTGGGGCATGTTTTTTCTGTTTGGTGCCTCCATTCAAAGGTTGCGAGCCTTAGTGACAATTTGTGATCATTTACAGAAGGCTGCAATTCAATCTGGAGTGTATATGAATGGATGCATTCAGTTGTCAGGTTTCTAATTAGCTGCAATTTGATTTCAGAATTTAATAAATAATTTCCTCTTGCATTTTATACGATTTCACTTAATAATAAAAGCATCCGGTTCAATGCTTTGGAAATTAGCTTCATAATTTCTTTTTATTCAAAGTTATTATCTTGCCTAGCAACACTTTATAAAAATTCAAGAAATTGCATATTTATTTCAAAAATTAGTTATATATATCATTTGCATAGCCAATTAGTGGTCTGGCAGAGTTAGAACCGGTTGGGGTTCTTACAAAATTTACCTTGCAAAACAAGAGGGAAAGCATTAAACTCGTGAAGTGACCAGCATAAATCAAAGGAAATCTGAAACTTTTCATGAAATAAAACTGCAACATTATTAAAACAAGAAGGCCAAAATAGATTTTCCCAAACTCAAGGCTAAATTCTCTCTCTTCTCGCCTATCTCTAGTTCTGATTTTGCTGGTAAGATAGTCTTAGTCTTGCAACATGATGTGGATTCCTCTTAAAAATTTGGGAACAATTTTTTTTTTTCATGTGTAATATGCACATATTTCACCTTCTTTCGCTTCCTTCATCTCTGACTCTTTTGTGAAAATCTGCCTTGTGTGGATAAAACTTTCCCAGAATTACTGCTTTCCAAGAAACTTCAAAATTGTCCCTATCGATCTGCTACTTGCAATCTTAATTTGTCCCCCCCTATGAGAGAATTCGCTGCTTAGGGGCAGAGAGAAGATTGATTTGTTTGTGGTTTGAAATGAATTAGATTGCTCTCCTTATATAGGCGTTAGTTGTTTGAAGAGGCACACACACCAAGGCAGGCCGACCTAGCCTCCTTTCCTCCAATAAAATCATTTTTAAATAATTAGTTTTTTCATCCTCATACGCCGGCTTGAATAAGGGATAATGATTTCTTTTCAAAAATATGTAATCTCCCTCCTATAGATCGCTACTTATCAGAATTTGAATAAATCCTCACCTAGGGTGGGATTCCCACTATTTCAAGGATTTTATCCTTGGGGACGGCGGAATTCCGACCTTCCCAAGGATTCTTACTTGTTTCATTCCAATTTTGTTTTCAATTTCGAATTCACTCACTTGACTTAGCACTTTCAATTCAGATTGGAAGGAAAATTGTTTCTTGGGCAACCAAGGCTTCCATATCTTTGCTTAGGTGAAGATTCTTGTCTTTGACAGTGATAAAAAATCCTCGGAGGGAAGGGAATTCTACCCTCCTAAAGGATTCTCAACATTTCATCATAGTAAAAACAAATCTGATTTTCAACCCTCAAGGATGTTTTTATGAATTTCATGTTTTGCCTTTGTAGTGAAGGTTACACTTGCTTTCATGTCTTTACAACTCTCATGATGGGGCGGAATTTTGATATTCTTAAAGATTTTGTCCTCGAGGAGAGCAGAATTCCACCCTTCTTGAGGATTTTCTTCATTTTACTTCCATGTTTAAAGTTCCTCCCCCACCAAACTCAGCCATTTTCAAATCAGATTGCTTTTTTGCCTTAAAAATAAGGTGAAAAGACAAACAACTCTAAGGAGAATTTGAGGGTAGATGAGGATTTATCCTCATAGGCGGTGGAATTCGCACTATCTCAAGAATTTTGCACCTTCAAACTCTTCAAATCGCTGATCTCCATCTCCATGACTATTCGCCCATACTTCGCTTCTCATTGTTCATTTCATATCTATGCTCATCATTTCGTGGATAAATGAGCTTCACATTTGAGGATGAAAATCCTAGGTGGTGGACCTTTGAAAACCTTTCTTTCGACCTTTGAAAACCTTCTCAAGACCAAGGACTTCAAGATCTTCAAGCCTCTCTCCTTTCTTCTATTTGATTCATCCTTAGCTTGACTCCACCAAGCTCAAAATTGCTCCCTTCCAAGACTTAGAGACCTTAAATTGTTACCAACTAAGACTCCCAAGGACCTCAATTCCTACCACTAAAGCGAAAAGAGGGGGTCCGCATTTGCAATGGGGCGATGGTGTGATAACCTCACAACAAGCATTAATGAGGTTTATTGTTTATTTATATATGTTATTTAATAATTGTCTTATATTATCAAGTAATAATTTTATTTACTCATATTGTTTAGTAGTTGTTTCATTTATTTATATTAGTTAGTAATTAGTTAATTTACTTATTTTATTTAGTTTTAATATTGTAAATAATTTCTCGTGAGACTTTTTTAGCCATTTAATAAATATTTAGAATTTCAGTACTAGTAGAAATCTAAACAATATTAACTATTTTCGATAAAATACAAATTAAATCAAATTGAAACAATGCAATTGACGATGAAAAAGCATTTCTAATCAAGGATTTTTTAATTTAACAACGGGTGAATAATCGTCTCACACATGTTTACGTAAATGATGAATTTGAATTTTCCAAATTGAAATAAATTAAAATAATCCTAGCATACTTAAACAGAAGCATTCTAGTGCCTTCTCTTGTAAAAACAACACAATCACACAGTAGAAATTGAATCTTAATCCTTCTTTTGATATCTTGCCAAAGGAATAATTCAACATGTAAGGATTGTAGATATGGTCTTATAATGAGGGTCATGACACATGGTGCAACCATTAGTGTGTGATTCCTTCCAAGTGTAGGGCTGCAAATTTGATCGCCTCATCCTTGGGCATAGGGTTGAGCTAAAAGTATGTGTCCACCTTCTGCACCCATGCTTGTGTTGATGACTTTTTGTATACATCGAAAGTAGAGAGGTTCAGCTTGCCAATCCTTCGCTTGAGGTTATTGTTGTAGTTCCCATTGCTCCTTGTGATAGGAAATCTCATCTGCAACTCCATATAGTCCTTGAGGGTTAAATTCTGGTCCAAGTCCTCCATCAAACCAATCTTGCTTGATTTGCTCTTGTGACTCCAACAAAAGCTCTTTCTCTTCACACTGTTCAGTCCTTTGAGGGAATGTAAGCGTCCTTGGGCATGTGTGGGAATGCTAAGTATGTGATCTCTCATTGACCGAGGTCACCATATCCATTGTGTTCTCCATTTTCTCTTCCGTCCACCAAGCATCGAAGTGTCTCGCCAATTTGTTGTTGTCCCTTTGTCAAAGTCTCATTGAGCTGAAGTTATCCTCTTTTCAACTCCCTTAGCAAGGCCATCATATCAATGTGTGAATCTCCCATTATGTCCAATGAACATTATCTCCTCCTCTAGTAGAATGTATCTACCGTATGAAATTCTCCCCAACAGGTTGGAAAGATTACCAACTTTGATACCATTGGAATGTCCCAAGTATGAAAATAGAAAAAATTACAAAAGTAACACAATTTGAGAGCCAAAAAACCAAGAGTATATTATTATCAGAACGCAGATTACAAACCAATTGGCCTTCCAACGATAGTATCCGCATTGGATGGCATGGATACAAGTCGACATGGAGATGGTATGCCGATCACAATAAGAATGTCGCAGAGCTGATCGGTCCGCTGATTGACACAACCTTGTTGCTGACTATGATATCGATCTTCTATAATAGTGATGCTAATTGACTGTCGGAATTGCCAATGTGTAGCCAGTGATGAGGATGCTAATCACCAAATATCAGATATGGAGAATCAAATAAAGGCAATCATCGCTAGCTTGATAATGATGTCGCAAAATTTTGATTTCATGCTTGATTGATGTGAACAAGAGTCTAATTATGTGTATTTTGTTAGGATTAAGTAATACTGAGAGGGAGGGTGAATTTCAAGAATTGATAGCTTAGGAGTGATTAGACTCTTCAACAAACCAAACCTTGTCATGACTCTCCCTTTCTCTATATCCAATACATTCAGTTTGTCCAAAATCCTTGTTACTTCTTTGTCCATCATACTATTCAAAGTTGCCCTGTCCTTCGCAATAATGTCTTCGATGTTCTGAACAAGTCTGATAGGGTTCATGCAATAACTGAATAGCATCTTGTCGTGTGCAACACAACTCTTATCTTTTACTGTAACAGATCTCAGAATGCCCAAGTCCCATGAAATAGACTGGCAAACTTCCATCGGCTTCTTCTCCAAGTAGCTCTTCTCTGTCTTTCCTTCTGTAATCTTCACTAGGGTCTGATAGTGACCATCAAAATCATCAAGTGCCAGTTTCAAGTTTTCTACATCATCTTTGCTTTGGAAAATAATAGGTACTGGAAGCAATTTGTTCACAGTATCGATTGCTCTAGACATTACCTTAGTTTTCTTGTCACTTTTTTGCTCAGATCTCTCTTTTGCTTTAGTGAGTGCGGTGAAGGCTAAACTCACCCATTCATCCTCATCCATGCAATCAACATCAACATCAATAGATTTGTCTTTACTTGCCAACAATAAGATAGAAGATGTGTCAATTCCAGTTTTGACTTCAACTTTTGCTTCTTCTTTCTGCTCTATTTGTTTATGTTCTTCATCCTCAGCCACTGTATTGTCAATATTTCCTTCAAATGGATCCTTCTCATCAAGTGAAGTATCAAGAGTCACAAGCACACCAGAAACATAGAAATCTGGTTGCATACCATCTTCGCTCTTCTCAACACTTGCCTCAACTGTTTTAGAACTCTCTCCAATTCCTAAGGGTGTAGGCATTGTAGGTTTAGGAGGTGGAGTCTTCTCAGGAATATTATTCATTAGTATCTGATCCAATGCTCTCTGAGTCTCTTCTGTAACTTCTTCATACTTTCTTGCCATAATCTTCACTAATCTTGCCTTGGTCCTCAACAAAGGTTTAAGTTAACCAAATATTCTATCTCTCTCTTGCATAGAAACTACAGGTAACATATTGTCAAATGCTTGATTCCTAATAGCCTCATCTTCAATATGTGCTAGCTGTTTTCTTATTTCAAGTCTACCATACAACTCTTCAGGTACACTTCCCTCTATCTCTAGTAGATTTTTCTTGAAAACAAGTAAGTGATTTACCATAATATCTTCGATCTTAAGCTTATCAGATTCCTCATACCTGTCATAGTACTTGTTTATTGAAACTAGCTTCCCTTGCTCAATAGCTCTCTTCTCAATCATCTCTTCTCAATCATCTTCAAGTTTGGTTTCCATACTTGTCTATCACTTTCGGCTTTCTTCTCTTCTCCCTCAGTCATCTGTTCTTTAGGGGGTGAATCCAGTTTGGTGGATCTAGTGTTAACTCGAGGAATAATCTCTACCCTTGGCATTCCACAATCTTGTGATGAAATCCATTCATATGCATTCCCACTTCCTGTTGGGAATTGGAAGTGACTGAAGTAGTCTTGCAGGGTATGTGTGTTCTTGTTTATTCTGCTGAAAGACATGACATTCTCTAACATACTAAATAAAATCTGACTTAAGACCTTTCCATGTGAAACGTTCCCGCACCTAATTAAGTCTTAAAATACCCGGGATGTCCTGCCATAGTTGTATCATGAAAAGTCCTCAACACTGTGTTCTTCACTACCGATCTTGGGGTCAAAAAGATCCTCCCTTTGTAAATGATAAGATCATTTACAATTGAATATTTGTTGTCCAGTACTGACCCCTAAACTATACCAAAAGCCCAAGAGTCCTTGACATACTCTACAACAATCAAATGTCTCCAATCCTCTGAAATCTCAACCATAGAGCTCAAATGTGGACGGCGAGACAAGGCATCAGTGTTTTGAGTCCCTTTTACATAAGCAATGTCAAAATCATAGGATTGTATCTTACTGGCCCACTTCTACTGACGATCGTTAAGATCTGGCTTCCCTAGAAAATTTCTCCGACTGTTATGATCTGTCTTAAGACAAAACTTGTTGCACACAAGATACTTGAATTTGGCCAATGCATGCATGATGGCCAACATCTTGTCATAAATGTTCTAGCTCCTCTCTGGCCCCCTTAGTACCCTGCTCCCGAAAACTATCAGATGTGTGTCCTACATAAGGATTTCACCAATTCCTTTACCCGAATCATCACACTAAAGCTTGAAGGGTCGAGTGAAATCTGGCAATGCAAGAATGGGGAAAGAAGTCATCAACTGCTTAAAATTCTCAAACATTCCTGTGCCTCCAAAGTCCAAACAAATGCCCCTTTCTTTGTCAAATCTGTAAGTAGCACTACATATCGTGAATACCCACTGACAAATCTACAGTAGCAACTACACAAAGCCAAAAATCCCCGCAATTGTGTAAGGTTCTCAGGTGTCTGCCACTCAATAATCACTCTAATCTTGTCAGGATCCATACACACACCTTCTCCACTGACGATATGGCCAAAGTACAGCAACTCTGTCATGCCCAAAACACATTTGTATTCCTTGGCGCACAAGGACTCCCTATCAAGAATACCTAAAACTATATCCAAGTGAGCGATGTGCTCCTTTCAAGTTTTGTTGTACACCAAAATGTCATCAAAGAAGACTAGTACAAACCTTCTCAACTGTGAATGAAAAACGATGTTCTTGGTAGACTGAAAGGTAGCAGGTACATTGGTTAGCCCAAATGACATAACCACACATTCAAAATGTCCACAATGACACCTAAATTGTCTTCTCATTATCCTGCTCTCTGACCCGAATCTGGTGATACCCTGACCTCAAATCTATTTTTGAAAAATAACAAGCACCATGAAGCTCGTCTATCAACTCATCAATCCTAAGAATAGGGTACATGTTCTTGGTTGTCTTCTTATTTAGCATTTGATAATCAATACACATACGTAACGTGCCATCCTTTTTCTTAACTGAGACAACTGATGAAGCAAAGGGAGACTTGCGTGGTCTAATGTGCCCCATTGCAAGCAGCTCCTTAATTGTTTTCTCAATCTCATCTTTTAGTTGCTTAGGGTGATTGTAAGGAGTGATTATCATGGAATTGGCGCCCTCCAATTCTATGATGTGCTCAATCCCCCTATCTGGAGGCCTACTAGGTGGAATATCACTAAACACCTTACTATGCTTAATCCTCAACTCCTGTATGTCTGGATGATAAGTAGGTTTTTGCTGCTCCTTCTGTGTCGGCATCAGAACACACTCTGTTGCACAATCAATCGTGTCATGTCGCATGAGCCGCTCCATTCTTCTGAAAGATATCGTCCTACAATCAGTGTCCCCGAGGCCTTTTAACACACGAGTCTTCCCATCCACCCGAAACCTCATTTCGATGACTCAAAGGTTAAGGGTAAACTCATCTATGTCATGATGCCATGTCATCCCCAAAACCATATTAGTATCTCCCATGTTGACCAAATAAAAGTCCTCCTTAAACTCAAAGTTATTCAAATGCATGGGAAGATCTGAAATCATCCTGTCACACTTAAGAGTGTAGCCGTCTGGAACCTTCACTCTTATACCCTCAAAATCCTCTATTCATATACGACACCTCTCAACCAACCTCGCATCAATGAAGTTATGTGTGGCATCTGTATCGAGGAAGATAATAATCTTTTGTCTGGCTAAGACTCCATGCATCTTGAAAGAGCCTTCACATTGTATGCTAGTGAGGCATGCCTATTTAAGTTTTACCTCCGCCCCAATTTCTACCTCTTGTTCGAATTTTTCCGACTTGGACTCCTCGTTATCCGTTTGCTAATCAGATTTTGAATCGTCATAGAAAGCCCACATCACTCGATTAGCCTTCCCCTTAGGCCTTAATGAACAGTCATAGTTTGCATCATATGGCCCTTTGCAATAAAAACACTTCTTGCTACGAAAATCATTAAGTTTTTCCCGATCTAGGGGTGTTGTTGATTTCCACTTTGGCTCTGATTTTTCCTCTTTCTTTTTCTCTCTGATATGTTGGGAACCATCACTGACAACTTCTGAAAGTCGCCAATATAACTCTCCAAAATTCCAATTTGTTTGAGTAGAGCCAAATCCCTAAAATATGTGTCAACATACTTATCAAAACGTTCAATCAACCTATCCACAAACTCCTAATAAGAGGTGATGCAATTCTGATGTACTGTGACCATTCCCTGATACCACCATTCATGTGCTATGCCCTCCAAGCGTAAAGTGGCATATTTTATTGCATCTTCCTCTGCCATAGGTGGAAGATTCAGGAAAGTGTCTAGCTTGTGAACCCAAGACTAAGCTGTAACCTTACCACTACCACCAAACATGGGTAATGTGAGTTTGCTGGTGGCATGCTTAAGGTCTTTGTTTTGGCCTCTCAGTCTTCAATCTCATCTTGTCTTGTGATGCTCTCTCCTATGACTTACAAATCTGTCAAAACTCATGCATTCCCTAACCTGTGGTGTCAACAATTCCCACTCATCATTTACTCCCATAAGATTATCAGGAAATGTTGCCTCTCATTCAACATTATCATATTTTGGTTCATCCCTCAGAAAGGTAGGGCGTGTAGACCTATCAATGGTATGGGTGGGAGCTCTCTGTGCTATACTCATGTCATCATCTGGTACTTGGTCTTGTCTTTCTTGTGGGTTCATTTGTTGTATCATTGTAGTAAGTGTTCGTAAAGCCTTAGCTACCTCCTGCCATGTGTCTAAAAAGATTTTCTGCTTCTCTTTCTTCATTGTTTCCCCCATTTCTTCCTTCGTTTCTTGGTAGGTCTTCTCCTTCCCTGTCACCCATTATTTCTAATGGTATATCCTCAAACTGATTTCCCTCTTGTTCTTCTCTCCTACGAGTATAGTACCTATGATGACCCCGCTGTTGTGACTGCATATGAAACTTCAACCCTCCAGGTGGGTAGGATCAAAGCTCTGATACCACGGTAATAACCTTTACTAATTCTAATTCCAATTTTCTGATTTTTTGTCGTTAGAATTTCTTCAAACACTTTGCACAAAAAGTAATATCTTGTAGATTTCTTCTAATATGCTTAACTTCCATTGGTAACAATAGAAATGCTTCTAAGGACTTCAAAAACATCTAAACAATGTACTAGGGTGAAAATGCAATTGCCTAGTTACAAACATGGAGTAATGGCCAAGACTCTTGTCTTACAAGGGAATGCACTTCAAGACCTCTAAAAATCATTGTCAAAATTCCTTCAAAAGAGCAATTGAACTACCTTGTGAAATCGATGCCCAAATGGATGTCAACAATAAAAAATATGCAAACTTCATACCTAGTAGACCTCCACGAAATCTAAGCACAATGATACCAATGTGAAAGACTGAATATCTCACACCCAAACAGCAACAACCCTTCGGAAGATCTTTCACCACCTCAGTTATGCTAATCAATGGGAGTGATTGTTCCCAATGACCAATGGAATAAACTACAGAAACCCTTGGCTCCACAAATGAACATATCAAAGTAATTGTCAAGAACTGGATCCTTAGAAGCTTAACTGATGTAATGTTGCTAACCCCTGGCGGTGAGCTGGCGTACTGGAGGTGCAGGCCATATGGATGGAGGGACTGCATTGGTCGTACGGTGGAGGTAGGCAGGCCGTACGGATGGAGGAAGATGGCCGTACGGATGGAGGAAGATGGCTGTACGGATGGAGGGAGGCAGGACGTACGGATGCAGTTGCAGGTCGTACGGATGGAGGAAAGGCAGGTCGCACGGATGGAGTTGCAGGCCATACAAAGGGATGAAGGAAGACCGTACGAATGAATGATACAGGCCGTACGGATGGAGTTACAGGCCGTACGGAGTGGATGTCTTGGTATCGCTGCAATGCTATTACTTAGCCATTCCAAGTGCACAAAACAATGAAGTACCGAATATCGAACAATTGCCAGAAGATTATATTATGAATAATGAAGTACTTCAAATTTGCCAGATCCGATACAAGCAGAACAAACAAAGTAGGGTGAGAATTGAATCCCACCGAAACTGCAACAGGCCAAATAGGGAAGGTCTTTCACTTCCGAAGTGGTGCACACCAGAACTCCAACTGGAATTCGCAATAATAATAAAATATCAAAACTCAACCTGACAAATACATCCTACACGCCGGTCATAAATACCCGTCGGACAAACTCCCGAGGTGTACAAATAAAGCCAACACGACACACTAACACCTACGCTAAAATAAAAGATGGGTCCGGGATAAGCTAAATCGACCGGAACCCAAATACAAGTTTATTTTATTTATTTAATAACGGGGATATTACAGTCCTCTCGTCCCAAAGATTGCTTGTCCTCAAGCAATTGTAGGTTCGAATGATTCAAAATTGCTCGCTCTCCCAGGTAGCATCTTCCAACGCACCAGAAATTCTTTGACCATGCGAGTCCTCAACTTTTTCTCTCGGGTGGTAATGACTTCGGCCGGCTCCAGAACTAACTTCCCTTCACCGGCGAGGGGTGGTAAATCTCCAGACACAGTGACATGTTGCCCCACCGCCTTCTTCAAGCAAGATACATGAAATACATTGTGAATCCTGCTACCCTCGGGTAGATCCAGTTCATAGGCAACCTCACCCACCCATTTGGAAACATGGTAGGGCCTGTAGAAACACGGCCTCAATTTCTCCTTCCCGGATGCCTTTAGGGACGACTGCATGTATGGATGAAGTCGAAGATACACCAGGTTTCCCACTTCAAAACTCCTCTCAATGCGATGCCTGTCAGCATACATTTTCTGTTGATTCTGAGCCTGTAGGAGATTCTCTCGGAGTGATATTAGGATATCTATTCCTTCCTGCAACCAATCTTTTGCCTTTGAGGCGCGACTATCTCCCAATGCCATGTCCACGAATGAAATTGGTTCATACCCATACAAAGCTTTGAAGGGAGTCATTCCGATGGACATGTGATAGGTGGTGTTGTAACAGTGCTCCCCCAGATGTAGCCACTTGACCCATACTTTCTGTTATGCGAACACATAGTTTCTGAGATACCCTTCCAGCCACTTGTTCACGATCTCTGTCTGTCCATCAGTCTGCGGGTGGTAGCTTGTGCTGGGTGACAACTCAGTTCCTGCCAGTCAAAAAAGTTCTTTCCAAAAAGTACTGAGAAAACGACTGTCTCGATCGCTCACTATGTTCTGAGGGAGTCCATGTAAGCGGAACACCTCCTGGAAGAATAAATTTGCCACCTATGTTGCTTGGTATTCCCCTGAAATAGAAAAGAAAAGTGCATACTTGGTCAATCTGTCAACCACCACAAAGATGCAATCTCTTCCTTGCACCTTCGGAAGCCCAGTAATGAAATCCATTGAAATGCTAGTCCATTTCTTCTCAGGAATCGGCAGTGGCTGAAGTAGACATGCTGACATAGTGTATTCTGATTTGTTCTGCTGACAGGTAGGACACTCTCGGACATATCGGAGGACATCATTCTTTAAGCCCTTCGATGAGAACCTTTCCCTGATCTTCCTGTAAGTCTTCAAATATCCCTGATGTCCGGCCAGAGGTGAGTCGTGTATCTCCTTCAGAATCTTCGCCTTCAATTTGGATTCTAGTACCAAGTATATTCTTCCTTTGTGGTATATAATATCATCGACCACCTTGTATCTGTCATCTTGTCCTTCGCCATCCAACAACTGACATGCAAAAGTATTCTTGGAATACTCAACCAGCAGGTGTGCTCTCCAATTGGTTGAGATGTGAGATAAAGAGCATATCGTTGGCCATCTCGACAAGGCGTCTGCCACCACATTATTTTTTCCCTTTATCTATTCAATGTCAAAATCAAAAGCTTGTACATTACTTACCCACTTTTGTTGTCGTTCATTGAGTTCTCACTATTCCAGGAAGTGACGAAGGCTGTTATGATCTGTCTGCACGGTGAACTTGGCTCCAACGAGGTACTGTCAAAATTTTGTCAAGGCGTGCATGATGGCGAGCATCTCCTTGTCGTAGATGGAATACAATTTCTCGGCTCCCGAAAGCTTCCGACTCTCAAATGCAATCGGGTAACGGTCTTGCATCAGCACGGCCCCAATACCCTCTCCAGAGGCATCACACTCCAAAATGAAGGGCCGGGTGAAATCTGGAAGTGCTAGCACCGGGCAAGAGCTCATGACTTCTTTGAGCCTTTCAAAAGTTTGTTGTGCCTGTTCGTGTAAGAACCCCTTGTGGCTCTAACTTTCACAAACACTGAACTGTGGTTTATTGTAGGCAAGCTCTAATACCACTATAATATCCCTTGCCCAAACTGACTGGTTTTTTTGCTCAAGGAATATTGTCAAACACTTTGTATGCTGCCTATCTCTATTCTGATTTTTGTGTTTCAGATTGTTTGATATAGTTTGAATGATGCCAAGAAATTTAGAATGCGTGCAAAAGATGTTTACAATACCTCTTACAAATAACTAATATGCAAGTGCAGTTCTTT
>MU226575.1:0-15361 GCA_018584345.1 Thuja plicata | reverse complement strand
GATTCCAGGTTTCTTCATTTGCAGTTGATTAATTCTAGCTTGCATGTTTTGCATCAATAAGTTTGTTTGTCAATCACTAAGGGTTTGAAATAAAAATCAGAATTCATTTGCAGTAGTATATATACTTCAGATTTTGTATTTTCTGAGTCATGTATGGCAAGTGTTTTACAAAATGCCAATGTCCTATATGATGCAAATTTGATGTGTTTGGCCTATCATATGTTATATATATTTGGTCTACAATTCGTTTATGGCATTTTTCAGATTGTATGCAACTTGTTTGACAATATTTCTTGAGTAAAAAAATCATCTTTCTCCATCATTTAGCAAGGGATATTACAGACCCATTTTGCCTCTAATTGAGATGACTTGTGAAAGTTAGAGAGGCAATTTCTAATATGGTGATTAGCCAAGATTGGTCTACATGGAAGCAAAGTAGCATTGAGAGGGAAACAAAAATTAGGCAAAGGATATTAGATGACTCATGGTGGGATCATGTAGCGTATCTCCTTAGTTTCACCGAGACCATTTTGAGCATGATTTGCTATACTAACATGGACAAGCTTTGTATTGGAGAGATATAAGATGGCATTGACTCAATGCTTGAGAAGATGAAATGCATCATAAATGCGAAAGAGAAAAATCCAAAGGAGACTTTATTCAAACTAGTACATGAAATTGATGAAGAAAGATAGAACAAGATGACCACTCCATTGCATCTTCTTGGCTTTGTCCTACAACGATCAGTTTTTTCTCTGTCGGGAAGGTTTGCCCCATATATAGATTTTGAAGTGGTTGAAGGGTACAAGGCAGCATTTCTCAAACTCTTCCCTAAAGATGAATTGTGAGATAAAATTACGAGTGAGTTCAAAGATTTTGTACACTCAAATGGTCAAAGTGTTGAGGCTCTTTGTGATAGGTTTAGGAAGGATGCTCCTAGTTGGTGCTACTTCCATTGCCTACCAATTCTTCCAAAACCTACAGCCCCTCGCAATCAAAATTTTATCACAAGTTTAACACTTTTAAAATTAATTTCTTAGTATTTAAAGTTTTATTTAGAGTTTTTTGTTTTTTAAATTCTATTAATAAATGTATAACTTAAATTGTTTGCTTTGTCTTCACAGGTTGCTACTTCATCTATATCTGAGAGGAATTGGAGCATATATTATTTCATCCACTTAGTAAAGCTCAATAAATTGCACTCAAAAAGAGTGGAGAACTTGTTATATGTGCATTACAACTTGTGCCTCCTTTCACACAAACAACATAAAAGCAAGCAAGGGGAGATGAAGATGTAGGGTATAAAGACAGAGCATACTAACTCGAATGCTTCAACTTCTCAGCATATTGCATTTGAGGACTCGGAAAGAAAGCACACTTTTAGTGTAAGTGGCACCGGTACTACTTGTGGTTCATCTAATGTTCCTAAATCATCCAATGTCAATGATGATGTTGATGATTTAGAGAATCCATTTGATGAATAAAACGTAAAATTTAAAACCAATTGTTGAAAATTGAACTTGATATTATAATTTTGTTATTGAACGAAGTATATTCTATATTTATCATGCACATTTTAAAATTTAAATGACATTCAAGTTTCTGGTGGTTTTGTTGTTTATATGATGCTCTATGATATTCTAATCTTAACTCGTGCTTCTAGGCTGCATATATATATATATATATATATATATTCAATATATATATATATATATATATATTCAATTCTTACATTTCTTTTGTACTAACGAACCCAAACCCCAAAAGTAGTTTAGCCAAACCTGTGAACTAGATCCTCGTACCTAAATCTCAACTTGAACCCAAACCAGGAAAATTCAATTTTGTAAAACTAAAGGAATATATTATTAGGGAAATATCATCATTTAACTTATATATTGTCTAACAAATTAGTTTTTGGAAGATAAAATTTGGAAGTGACCCTGACCAAGCTGTACCAAATCGTTCCACCTATGTATCATCTTTTGCTAAAAATAGCTTATATAACCTAGGCAAATATATAGTTTGAATTTTACCTTATACTATTTCTCCTTTGCCAAGCCAAAAAAATTCTAGTGTATGATTAACCAGCTAATGACAAGCAATTCCAGTATAATCCAGGTATATTTTGTCTCATATTACCATGTCTCATATTACCATTCGAGGCCCTTTCAAGGGTTCGATACATACATTGTATATATTTTATGTACATTTACTTTGGCTTCAGCCATATATCAATGAAATGGAGTTCACTAATCCGGAAGGCATGAATAAAAGATCAAAGAATATGGTTCAGATTGAATTAAAGTATTCTAAGTAAGCAATCAGAACATTTGTCTCGATCTTAAAAATAAATTGATGGCATGCAATCACACTTCAATTAGGTTACTTTCACTGCCCGAATTCACATTAAAAATGTGATGTTCATCCTAATTAAGTCTAGTCAGATGGTGTTCAAACAATAAGATGATGTCCATGAAGACATTATATTTTGTCATTAGTATATGCAACGAAAAACATGATAAACACCATCGGTTTATACTATTCAGGTATAATCCAGGTATATTTTGTCTCATATTACCATTCGAGGCCCTTTCAGGGGTTCGATACATACATTGTATATATTTTATGTACTTTTACTTTGGCTTCAGCCATATATCAATGAAATGGAGTTCACTAATCCAGAAGGCATGAATAAAAGATCAAAGAATATGGTTCAGATTGGATTAAAGTATTCTAAGTAAGAAATCACAACATTTGTCTCGATCTTAAAAATAAATTGATGGCATGCAATCACACTTCAATTAGGTCACTTTCACTGCCCGAATTCGTATTAAAAAGGTGATGTTCATCCTAATTAAGTCTAGTCAGATGGTGTTCAAACAATAAGATGATGTCCATGAAGACATTATATTTTGCCATTAGTATATGCAAGGAAAAACATGATAAACACCATCGGTTAATACTACACCAACAGACAGGGCACAACACTACCCGACGCCAAGGTTACCGATACTACCAAGTACAAAGCATCCCGACAAACACCATTCAGTGTTACCCGATGACAAAAAGGACAAAGGAACTCGACGAGTAACCAACAGTACAACCCAATGAAACAATCAAGAGTGGAACCCGACAGATGAACGGAACCCAACAATCAGTTCAAAGAGGGAACACCGATAGACTTTCAGTTCACACCGACGATCAAGAACCGACAATCAGTTACATCCCGCAAAAAGTGGATCTGACTTTCCACGTCAGATAAATCACTGAAGTTTTATATTTAGCTTCTTGATTTGTTTTAAATCCATTACGTGAGGGAAAAGCAATGTAAATATTATTGTTTTTATCAGTTTAACTGATTTAAAACATGCAAACTAAAGGATCAAGGTCAAGTTGTATACCTTGGATCTAGAGTTAACATTTTAATGCGTGATTCTAAAACAGGTCAAATACTTGTATAAATAGATGCTCAATCAATTGTGAACATGTTCGATGATGATTGTAGCCACTGAGAGCATCTAAGGATCAGACAAGAGAATTCACACAGCAGCACAAAAAAGGATGATATCAATTTTCAAGAACAAGAACACAGGCTCCTGACTATCAGGAAAAGGTATTAATCAATCACTATAGGTGATATTCATATACTGTGAGCTTTAATGGATCTGCAATCAGCAATTATAGATTGCATACAGTCAGGTCAAACATATTGTACACATTCTAACAAGTGGGTACACTTAAGAAATCCTTTCAAGGAAGGTGGACTTAACAGTCCTATTGTAAATCTCTTAACCGAGTGCACACTTAACAGTGTTGCTAAAGCTCTTAACAGAATAGATCCTAACAGGTCTCCACATTAATACTCCTAATAGGATAGATCATCAGAAGTGATCAAATTGTAAGCCTTAACCGGCTCCCTTCCATTCTGCAGATAGTGAAGTTTTGTGGGTGTCATCCCCACCGTAGTTTTTACTTCCTAATAGGAGTTTTCGGCGATATCATATCTTGTGTTATGTGTCTATTACTTTCATGAATGTTTCTATGAATGTTGCATACAATTAAGTTTATGAATTAATATTACATGCATAAGAAAGAACATCAGATATGGTCGGTAATACAATAAAGATTGATTACTAATGATGAAAGGTGAAAAGTGTTAAAAGTTTTAGAGGCACTGATTCACCCCTCCCCTATCAGTACTACTTCCCATTAATCCCAACAATTGGTATCAGAGCTAAGTCTCTTCTTGGAAAACTTAAAGGCTTAAGAGAAAAGATCATACAATGGAGAAGTACAAACTTGATAAAAATATTGAGAATAAAAAGCTTGAAATTTAGATGTTCTATGAACAGTATAAAGAAGCTGGAATCAGTATGAGACAGTTGTTGGATGAAACAAAGAATATGGCATCTCGCTATAATGAGACAGATTATCTTGAGGAAGAGATTCCAGATTTCTTTGAGTCTTCAGGATCAAATACAAGCAAGGCATTAGATACATTAGAAGAAAGCATCACAAGCCTAACTGAAATCAATCTACATCTGGTTGGACAAGTCAAATCTCTGCAAATCGGTCAAGAGACACAGATGGTAAGAATGATTGATGTCATGAACAATGCTAGACAAGCTGAAACAAAAAGAACTCTAGCTATTGATGATAGAAGAAAGATCACAGACAAGCTACAAGAAAAGGAGTCTGAGATACAAAGACTTACTGAGCATCACCATGACGTAACTAATCAGATTATTCTTATGAGTCAAGAAGCAAACAGAATGAATGTGGAACTCATTGAAAGAATACAGATTATCGGTGAACTAAGAGAGGAGAATGAAAAACTAAAGCATGAGGCCAAAATTCAACAACAGCATAATGACATGATTAAGAGAGTTGAAGAGAGTACAAAAAGGATGGATGAATTCTTGAATGCACAAAGAAGACCCAACACCAACACTAGACTAGGGTACACTGAGCATAAAGAGTCATCAAATGAAGCTGATCCAAAAGATGCCTACATCAATCCTAGACCAAGGAAGCCGACATGCAATCAATGTGGAAAGCAAGGCCACACCTCAAATTTTTGCAGGATCAGAGAAAAAGGTATTTCTAAATCCACATTTACATTCAGAGGGCATTGTTATAATTGCAGCAAGAAAGGACATAAAGCACATGAATGTAAATCAAAGGTGAAAGAACCAAAGAAGGAAACCTATATGGACAAGTATAGTCCTACCTGCAAAATGCATGGGCACACATCTCTTGAATGCAGGAAGAAGAAAATTGAAGCATGGAAACCCAAAAATGAAGAAAATGCATATAAACCGAGGAGAGTCAGTAATTCATATGTTTGGGACTACAATACATGGATAAACTGCACAGCATGTGGTAGATATGGTCACATTGCTGCAAACTGCATGAGAACATGGACCAAAAGGTCTAGAGGCTGGACCAACCCGGGAATGGCATGTTTGCACTGTCATAAGGTTGGACATCTAAAGAAGGACTGCAGAGACCGAATAACAGAAACCACCACTTTTGCAAATGGTAACACCATTGAAGACATCAAGAAAATGAGAAAGCAAATGTGGAGGAAAGCTTCAACCATTGAGGAAGTTGGACCAAGCAATGCAGTAGGTGACACCTCTTCCAATGGATCTGGTGACATCACCACCCCGCCTAAAGATGAACAAGTATGGAACTGCACTACACCAAGTTATATTTTGCATCAGCTCCATTATACAAATTGATACATAGTCAAAATCTGCATGGATAAAGATGAATATTATGTTACTTGTTACAATTCTGAAAAAACAACCCCGTCGGTAAACACATACCGAAAATCATCGGTGAATATAAAGGATGAGTTGTCTACACTTGCCGAGAATTGTCGGTCAACACATCAAAAGGCTAAGTCACTAATGTAACTTGACACCCGTCGGTAAGGAAGTAAAGTTACAATGTTGTCTTGACACAACACCGAGATCCGTCGGTGAAAGCAAAAATCTTAACAGCTATCCCGAGTATCCTGTCAACACCGACAATGTTATTTGAGAGTCTTCCCGACAAACTCCGTCTTCGTGACCTGACGAGTTGTTGAGCATTTATGACAGACTTAGGGCAAAAGTCTATAAATACTCGACGGAAGCACTTCATTCTTCACACACGAACAGAGCGAAAACAGAGCATTTAGCAGAGCGACCTCGACTCGATCCAACGTACTCCAAACAGATCACTCACCAGTTACATGGATTGAAGTACCGGAAATACCGAAGAATTCTGTTATTATTTTCAAGAAAGCCCTAAATTCGATACACGATGGCAACCACTTAAAGAACAGTAAAATTGAAGAATGATAAGAAGAATGTCGTTAAGTTGATAAAGAATAGCACATGTGTGAAACCTAAATACAAGATATGCCCAGAGATTGCATCGCAACCCGATGATTCTGGCGCATTTTCGAAAATTCCGCCAAGGGTTTTGTTGATAGAAGACGTAAGGTCCTACATTCACTGCAACATCGCTGAAATTGGTGATCTAGAGATAGATCAAGCTTACAAGAAGTTGTGTGATGATCAAGGGAACCTGAAGGAAGAACACAAACACTTACAAGTAAAAGGGATAACAAATGCCCTATATTTCCTGAGGGTTTTCGAAACCGACTGGATTAGGTTAGTTCTGAGCAGAATGCACGACCAGAATTTTATGGTTGGATGAACCCAAGCAAATCACAAAGGATGTGTTACATGTTGTAACAGGTTACCCCATAACCGACAAACCTAAGGCACATAAGCATCCCTCTCAACCAGAAGTTGAGAAACTCACCAATGCTGTATGGGATAACCGAGGACTTAAGGTGAACACCATCACAGATGAGGAACTAAGGTTCAGTGCATGTGTCATAGGGTACAAGATCTTCCAAGCAAGCAGGCTAAATATCATAGCATCAACAGCAATAAGCACAGCTTACAAGATTGTCACAAAGGGAATACAGATGGATCTATGTGAGATCCTGCTGAAGCAACTTGATGAGAATATGACAACAATCAGGTCTTCCAAGACAAACACATGTAAGTTCGGTTCGCTTATAATGTGTATATTCTTTTATTTTCAAGAATACTTTCCTTCAGTTGGCAAAGTAAAGTGGGAAACCACCAAGTCAGTCACATTGCAAATAAATGACTATATCAAGTCATTAGGAGATAACTTTGATTCAGTGATGACTGAATACTTCCTTGACTTCAAGGAGAAGATGATGGAAAGAGTGAGGATCCCTGGATAGTTGATTGAAAAGCATAGGGATGAAATATGTTTCATGGTGGATACAGATTTTACTCACATAAAACCAGTTGTACCAAGAACAACCTGGTTACCACCTCTTGACTCTGAGATTAACATAGATCAAGCAACAAATGCAATTGATGCATTGATGAATGAACCACTTGACAGTAAACAACCAAGATTTGGAACTTATGAAGAGGCTAAGTCTAAGATAAAAACAAGCCTAGTCATCAAGAAGACTGTCAACAAGAAGAACAAGATGGTAAAGAATCTTGAAAAGATTCTGTCGGTCAAGGACGAGAAAGAACAAATAGAGAAAACCAAGGAACAGGGTACCATCGGTGAAGAGAAAGATGAGCAAGTATCAGATTCTGAGACCACTGAGTCCGATGTGCCTCCACCTCCTACCAAGAAACCAAGGACCACAGCAGCTCAGAGGACAAGGAGCCAAACAGTAAAAGATACTACACCTCTCAAGAAAGGTCAAGTGAGGAACTATAAGAGGAAGCAGCAAACAGAGAAGCAAACAGAGAAACAAACACCTACCAAAAGGAGGAAAAGACTGGTCAAGACCAAAGCTAACATAGGAGATTCAAAAGAGGATGAGCCTGATGTAGATAAGAAAAGCTCAGCCCCTAGAACAATTGATGAAATTGCTGATTCAATTGCTACAACAGGTACCATGACCAATAAAAAAATCAGACAATGGACAAAACTTGAACCAGAGGACCAACATAAAATACAAGATGCATTAATCAGGGCAATGGTCAAGTTCAAATATGTACCAGTAGAATTTGTTGGCCAAATACCCAAAGAACTGGGTGACAGAATTTCACAATAATGGTCATATGCTTTGCACACAAAAAAGGAAGCAAGGGAGAGGGTACTTGTCACACTCATGCCTCCCGAATCCAAAATGGAAGAGATCAAAGAAATGATGAAAAAGCACTCAAGTAAATTTGTGGCAAAGATAAGAGCTTACAAGGTACTACAGGATAAATTTATAGAGCTAGACATCATGACATAAGCTAAATGGAGACAAATCCTAGAACTACCTGCAGAATCAACAAGTTGTGAGAATCAATTACTTCTCACCGACACACATCATATAGAGTATAAGAAAGATACAGCAAGTCCTAAGCACATTGCTTTGGATAATGTTGAAGATATGGAGCCCATTGACTTAGATAAAGTCATGGATGATCTTGACATTCAAGACATCACTCATTATGATTCTGATAAAGATCCACAGAAAGAAGATGATGTCATTTTCATATCTCTTAAGGATCAAAACAAGCAACAAGAATTGGAAACACAAGGAAATAAAGACATGGATGTTGCTGATGAGACATGGCCGGACACTGCAATCATTGACATAACAGGACTGGACCTTGCAGATCAAATACAAAAAGATGAAGATGTCACTGCTCAACAAGCTCAAACCGACGAGCAAGACACAACTCTAGATGCAACACAGGCTAGCACACAAAATAATATATCAGTATTGATGAAGGCCATAAATCTGCTAGAAGGAAATGAAGAATCTACTGCAGCAGATACAAGCATACCCGAGGATAAGGGTAATGCAGAAACAAAGGAAACAACAGATGAACCCAAAGATACAACTGCAGATCAAGCTGCAACTGATTATCAGCAAGACAAATCTATTGATCAAAATAAAGAAGAAGAAAAACAAGTAGAGCAGGAAAAGCAGAAGAGTGAAGAAGAAAAGACAGATGATTCTCAAAAGAAAACTGAAGAGAAATCTGCTGAAACACCCAAGGTTGGTGAAGAAACGTCTTCACCTAACCGACAGGTGAACGTCGAGCAGAAGACACAAGAGGTTTCATCAAAAAAGCCTTCATCGAGCACCTCAGAGAAGACAAATGAACTAGCAATGGTAGTTCATACATCTGCTTCTACACAAATCTCAAGGAAGAAGATGAGCAAGAACAAGAATCCAGTTACTCTGGATGAGATAATTGAGATTCTAGTATGTGATCCTAGAACATTGGATCCTACTGAGTTGACAAAGTATGCAAGACTTTGTGAAAGGAAAGCCATGCAGGAATCCTAGAACATTGGATCCTACTGAGTTGACAAAGTATGCAAGACTTTGTGAAAGGAAAGCCATGCAGGATAAGTTAAGAAAAGCCACAAACGAAGCAAAGGTACTTGAAGTTGCGAGAGGAATCCTTCAGCAAATTATACTTGATACAGATGTTGATCAAACAGCCCCCATGCTTGATCAATTAGTGGTTCTCACCGACGCTATCACATCTTAAAACATAGATGTTGAAAAGGCTATGGAAGAAAGACTTGAATAGAAATATGAATTCAAGTTAGCAGAGAAGATAAGCCAAGAAGTGGCACTGCAAAAGGTAAAGCTATCTGAACTGGTAAGCACAATAGAATCAATAATTTCAGAAGCTATAGCCTTAATTCAGAAATTGTGCACGTTAGATCAACTCACAAAGGAGTATACCGACAAGATAGCAAAGATTGATGTTGATCTTCAAGCAAGTGCACAAGGTCTCACAAACAGTGAAGAGGAAATCAAATTGCACAATGAACAGCTCAAGTAAGCTAGGAAGCTAAGACAAGATATACATATTGCAAAAACAAAGCTCAAAGATGAGGTGAATGAGCTTCAAGCTCAACTCTTACCTACTCTCACATTACTGCAGCAACATATGACAAACGCAAAAGCACTCATTGCCACCCCAGAAATGTTTGTCTTAGACAGGATTTATAATATGCATGCCAGGATTGAACTAGAGCACATGGCATTAGAACTCCTCAAAGAGAAATGGGAGAAAATGATAGAAGACATCAAGAACACTCACTCCCACATTCTTGACACACTGTAAGTTACACATTTTTGACAACTTATAAGTTGTACATTTTTGTCATGAGTATTAAAAAGGGGGAAATGATATGTACAACAGCCTGTAAAAGGGGAAATGAAAGGAGGAAATGATATGTACATTCAGTCATTAGAAAGAGGAAAGAACAAAAAGGGGAATGTATAGTACAAAGGCAAGTATACATGTACATATACTTATACTATACCGATGCATACTGTTAGGGGGAGTCATATAATGACAAGGATATATACATGGTGTACATACTAAACACTTTAGTATTATGCACATATCAGTTTTTGATACTAATGTCAAAGGGGGAGATTGAAGACATTATATTTTTCCATTAGTATATGCAAGAAAAAATATGATAAACACCATCGGTTTATACTACACCGATAGACAGGGCATAGCACTACCCGACGCCAAGGTTACCGATACTGCCAAGTACAAAGCATCCCGACAAACACTATTCAGTGTTACCCGATGACAAAAGGGACAAAGGAACCCGAGGAGTAACCAACAATACAACCCGATGAAACAATCAAGAGTGGAACCCGACAGATGAAGGGAACCCGACAATCAGTTCAAAGAGGGAACACCGGTAGGCTTTTAGTTCACACCGACGATCAAGAACCGAAAGTCAGTTACATCCCGCAAAAAGTGGATCTGACTTTCCACGTCAGATAAATCACTGAAGTTTTATATTTAGCTTCTTGATTTGTTTTAAATCCATTACGTGAGGGAAAAGCAATGTAAACATTACTGTTTTTATCAGTTTAACTGATTTAAAACATGCAAACTAAAGGATCAAGGTCAAGTTGTATACCTTGGATCTAGAGTTAACATTGTAATGCGTGATTCTAAAATACGTGAAATACTTGTATAAATAGATGCTCAATCAATTGTGAACATGTTCGATGATGATTGTAGCCACTGAGAGCATCTAAGGATCAGACAAGAGAATTCACGCAGCAGCACAGAAAATGATGATATCAGTTTTCAAGAACAAGAACACAGGCTACCGACGAGCAGGAAAAGGTATTAATCAATCACTATAGGTGATATTCATATACTGTGAGCTTTAATGGATCTGTAATCAGCAATTATAGATTGCATACAGTCAGGTCAAACATATTGTACACAGTCTAACAAGTGGCGTACATTTAAGAAATCCTTTCAAGGAAGGTGGACTTAATAGTCCTATTGTAAATCTCTTAACTGAGTGCATACTTAATAGTGTTGCTAAAGCTCTTAACAGAGTAGATCCTAACAGGTCTCCACATTAATACTCCTAACAGGGTAGATCATCAGAAGTGATCAAATTGTAAGCCTTAACCGGCTCCCTTCCATTCTGCAGATAGTGAAGTTTTGTGGGTGCCATCCCCACCACAGTTTTTACTTCCTAACAGGAGTTTTCTGCGATATCATATCTTGTGTTATGTGTCTATTACTTTCATGAATGTTTCTATGAATATTGCATACAATTAAGTTTATGAATTAATATTACATGCATAAGAAAGAACATTAGATATGGTCGGTAATACAATAAAGATTGATTACTAATGATGAAAGGTGAAAAGTGTTAAAAGTTTTAGAGGTACTGATTCACCCCTCCCCTCTCAGTACTACTTCCCATTAATCCCAACAGTCCAGGGACATATCTTGATACTACACCTAAAAACTACAATTGCATCAAACCGACTCCTAAGTACAATATTTACTACCATCGTAGTTACCAAGCTCAAAAAAAAAATTTGTCCAAGAGTTGAAAAACATTCAAAAATCTGGATTTTCATAAACAATCAGCAAAATTTCTATAGGAACTGAAAATCCCGGATCAAATCAAACAAATTTGGCTAGTCCAGAAAAACCATGATTGGACAGATTTGAATCTAATATGGCTGGATTTGGTGACAATGACTACTATGCAAAGGAGACTTTTTGTATGTGAGCTACTGCTTAGAACCGTAAAACAAAAACAGAAAAAAAGTTATATTAATGTCTGCAAGTGACTAAAGTAGGCAGACAAACTACTAAAGTTATATTAAAACAAACGGTAATATATGTATGCTCCCATGTTTTAGGCTGTAGGAAATGACAGCTAGATGAACCTAGCCACTTAGTAGAATGAAACCCACAATATGATGTTATGTTCTTGAAGTGACTAGGACATCCTATTAAAGTGATATGGAAAGGTGACATCTCACCGACTTCTCACCATACATGTGGACCAATCATGTTAGTGGTTGCTTTGTATACTCAGTTTCTAGTATAGATTAAAAGGAGCAAGTTGACAACATGGCAACCCTTGAGGTCCCCACATATTATTGCATTTGAAAGAAACAACCTCTTAAATGAAAAGTGCCAAGCACCTGTTGTCAAGATAACTAAAGGTTAACAGGGAAAAACCTAATCCATGTACAAAAGAGTAATATCTTTTTAAATCTCATATAAAACAAAAATTTGAAAATAAAATGTTTCTCAACCTCCATGTCTTGCAGAGAATAAAGATCACAAATCTTCTTATGACAAGGAAAATAGTGATTAGATCCCATCTACAAATGGTGAGAAGAAAATCTTAAATGACCAAGATAAATCCTAGTGTTCCTCAACCTCCACCTCCAAGAGAGAATAATGAGTACACATAACCAAAGGTAGATGAAGAAAAACCTAATCCATGTTCAAAAGAGTGATAGATTTCTAAATCTCATATGAATAAAACATGTGAAATAAAGTGCTTCTCAACCTTCACATTTTGGAGATAATATAGATGACAAATATTTTAATGACATAAATACAGTGATTAGAGCCCATCCATAAATGGTGGGAACAAAAACTAAATCACCAAGAGAAATCCTCGTGTTCCTCAAACTCTACCTCTTGGAGCGAATAAAGATGATACTTCTTGCCACAAGAAATATAGTGATTAGACTCCGTCTATAAATGGTGGCAACAAAGTCTTAAATGACCAAGGGAAATCCTTAAAGCATGTGACTAATGGCATTGGAAATACTATAGCCAAATGATAATGCCAACAAAATATATAATAAATGCTCAATGTAGAATCAGAGCAGTTCCCTGCCATCCTATTAGGGGTGGAATTCTTTGAGCTTATTTAATTGACTTGAGTTATCAGCACTCTTGTTATTATTTCAGTCATGGACATATACAAGAAAACCCGAAAACATGGAAACCAGTTAGACAGTATGTCTAATCTCAGACAGCTGACAAATTCCATGATGAAAGAAATGGAGAAACTAAGGCAAACTCAGTAAAGGCTAAATGCAAAACTTTCAGATCCGGCAACTGTTGATAAAGAAAAAAAATATTTGGTTTCTTCTTTCAAGAGTTTGTGACACGGAACAGGTTAATGACTTGTTCCCTACCATTGATGGCAATTTTACATCAGTTGGTAGTAGTACCAGTGATACAAGATCTGATTTTCAGGACAACAGTCCTTTATGTCGATGATGTCGTGGATAGTGTGAGAGCGGAGGATGTTGTCGATACTACTATGGAATCTGACACTTTAGATGATGGTATTATGTTTGAGGACTGCAAGAAGTATATGAGCTCTGACAGCTCTGATTTTTATAGCAGTAGTCGTAGTGTTGGGTCAGTGTAGGAGACAATAGTCTTCTCCTGCATAGAGGATGTGAGCATGGAGCTACCTAGCGATGACAATCGTGATTTGGGTGTTACAGAGGAGTCAGGTGATATAGATTCATACCACAGTGTTGATAATTCACATGACGACGTTGAGTCATGTATGCAACCGGATAGCAGAGGGGTCTCAGTTAGATGATGTTGATACTAGCATTATGGATACCTCTGATGTTGGGTATGAGGATGATGTGTGTGACAGTAAGTTTAGTTTCTCATACCAGGCATTGGGTGTTGACTCAGAGTTGTCATTTGATGGTGATGGGTCCCAGGATCCTCTTTTACAGAGACACAAGGATGAGGATGAGGAGGCAGAGGTGTGTCAAGAGTTTGATACAGTAGCAGCTTCCACTTCTTCAGATGAGGTATTTGTAGAGGCACCCAGTAGCGATACCTCGTTGGTGGACATGTGCGAGGTTGTTAGCACACATGCAGAGAGTGATTAGGAGGTGAGTTCGGTAGATACAGTTTCCTACCACAATGCGATTAGTGAAACTGAGAGTATACAGGGGAGCCAAGACATGCATAAGATCCCTTGCTGAATGATTGAGAAAGATGATTTTTCTACTCAAGGTATATTGTCAAACAAGTTGCATACAGTCTGAAAAATACCATAAACGAATTGCAGACCATATATATATAACATATGATAGGCCAAACACATCAAATTTGCATCATATAGAACATTGGCATTTTGCCAAACACTTTCCATACATGACTCAGAAAATACAAAGTCTGAAGTATATACTACTGCAAATGAATTCTGAATTTTATTTCAGACCCTTAGTGATTGACAAACAAACTTATTGATGCAAAAAATGCAAGCTAGAATTAATCAACTGCAAATGAATAAACCAGGAATCCGATCACAGTCTTTGGTGAACACCAAAATTGGGACGCAGCTCACTAAAACATGACTCAAATTGGATCGCAGCCTTAACACAATGCACCAAGACCTTCAGGCATTTTACTGTTCATGGTACTGTAGCGTTACTGTTCATGCGGGTACTGTAGCAGAACACTATTCACGGCTACTGTAGCAAAATCACTGTTCACGGCTACTATAGCAACTATTAGATAGATAAAAAATTGATATAGAATGGCTGCCAAGAATGAATCTCCAAGGCTGCTGTACATTTACCTTCAAATCCTTCAAACCCTAGATGGAATTCTTCACTTTTAAGCACAAATAGAACACCTGATTGAAGCTCCCTTGAATGCCAAATTCACTAGATATTTCACCAACTCAAATGGCTACAACATTGAAGATTTCCGTTCTCCAATGGCGGCTGCAAGTAGAAACCCTCGTTCTCCAAGCAAGAGCAAAAATCAACCAAAGTTCAATAAATAATCATAAATATGACCGGCCTTTACTCGGCTTTATTCCCTTGTGTCGGCTTTATTTGTACACCTCTGGGGTTTTCCCGAAGGGTATTTATGACCGGCCTTTAGGATGTATTTCTCATGTTAAGATTTGATATTTTACTTGTATTCGCGAATTCCTGCTGGAGTTCTGCTCTTCGCCATTTCGGAGGTGAAAGACCCTCCCTACTTGG
>MU226574.1:314748-347429 GCA_018584345.1 Thuja plicata | reverse complement strand
TAATCGAGATAATGAAGACAGGGATAGAACAAATATCACAAGTACCTCAAGAATGTCTTAATCATCAATGGGAGATTACAAAGAGTAGAAGAACCAGAGGGTATAACAAATACCACAGATGGATTTACTGAGAAAAGATGACTTCCTTGCAAAAGTGGGCTTTTCTCCTTTACAAAAATGAACCTCTCTTTTTTTAATGGGTCCTCAACTCATACTTATGCCTTTTAGCCAACTGCATTTTGGAGAGAAATAACTTCTTGATCAGATTTTTTTTGGCCTGTCTAGCCACCGCTTAGCCCCTTTTAAAAGTCTACAAAGATACAAGTTAATGAAACCAAAGTCATAACCAAGAAATATCAACATAAATGCCCCTTCACAGAAGCAGTCTTATCCCTCTAGAAGAGTCACAAAAGTCTCTGAAATGTAATAACTCTTTTGCAGACTTTATCAACTGCAACCTTTTGATCTTTTCAAAGCTGATCTTTCCACTTGCAAAATATCTGATTTAGATCGTTCAAGAACAATCTGATCTCTCTATATCTTTTCATTCGCTGAGTAGGTGATGCCATCTGTTCCTTGACCTGTCGCACAATGAATCTCTTCTTCCTTTTACTGATATTGAAACAAATCTATTTTAGATATCAGCAGACCACTCTGTGCACAATTTTCTAAAATTTATAATTCTCTGATGAATCTTGGGATACAGTGAACATGGTGAATGCACATTGAATGCACTATCAACTCCCTTGACAAATTCTTCTCTAACAGTTCATTGGTTCTGTCTGTATTGCAGCCACGTTTTCACCTTGGAAAAACCCCCCGCGAGTGAGCGATACATCCTTTTTACTTCTCATCGCACACTCGCCATCCATTTTCACTACACCTTTTACTTTATGTGAGTGAGCGATATTGTTTCCTCATTGCACCCCCTACCTGATCGCATACTCGCACAACCCTTTAATCTGTTTTTATTTCATGCGCGAGTACGCGACAACTTCTTCTCCTTCTTCAATCGCTCACTCGCGAGCTGCATTCCTTTGATCTTTATTGACGGGCGACTGAGCGACAACCTTCTCCTCTGACTCGTCGCATCCTCGTGGCTCTTTTTCTTTTGTTCTGCATTGACTGGTGACAGGGTGACGACTTCCATTCCCTATTCGGTCGCAAGCTCACGAGCTCATCTTCGATCACCCTGAAACATCAGCGGGTGAGCGATGAGTTGATCAGTCCCCTTGGTCGCTCGGTCGCAGACCCATATCAACCGTGAAACTTGTCTGTGCGACTGAGTGATGCATCCCTTGTTTAGCTTGTTGCACATCCGCGAGCTCACGACCCGACTTTTGATAAGGCCTCGCGACTGCGCGATGGCGACCTTAAAGCGCTGAACCCGCTCATTCGAGCACAAAACACAACTAGACCCAAGTGGATCGCAAATGTGCAATTCTTTTTTTCTTTCTTCTCGTCACGAACTCACGGACAGATCAGAGCTCCTCAAAAATAGATCATGATTGTGCGATTACATGATTTACAACTCGCCGCGCACTCGCGCAATATAAGGACATGACATAAAAATTGATGCGACAGAGCGATGAGCTGAGACATAACTTCAAAAAGGGACATGACCATTTTTCGCGCAGTAAACACAGAGGATTCAAAATCAGAAACCCCGGGAAAGAGCAGAAAGAAAGAAAATCAGAGAATGAGTATGAATGACAAGGAAAAATAGGCCAAATTGCATAGGATGGAAAATTGGGGCAACAATATCAAAACTAAAAAAACACAACCCATACATACAAAAACCCTAACCCCACTTCATATACCCTAAAACATGCCAAAGGATGACACATCCCTAAGGTCAACATTACCAATACCTATGCAAAATATCTCTATCTTCATCATGGAATATGCAGTGTTATCATGGCACTTGGGAGTAGTTGTCATGCACTGTAGTTTGTAAGGCATTTACTACTTCTGACAACGGATTCCAAATTCTATCAAAATTTGGCATTATTCTAGGTCTTTGAACTGCATTTGCTTTTGAGAAAAACATTAGGGTTTTCAAACCCTAATATATCACGCCACTCTTCCATGAACAAGGTATTTTTCCTGACTTTTCTATGCTTGGGTTTGTCAATCTAGAAGTTGATAGTGTGGTGTGGGAGTTGTGTTGTTGCTCTTTAGGCTCCTCTTTGTGATCTTTGGGCTAAAAACTAGCATGGTTTATGCAGTTTTACTCCATCTATGTCATGAAACTATAAGTTATTCATGGAGATCAGGCTCCAACTGGAAGTAGATAATGAAATGAAGAGCTCGGGATCTTTACTGGAGTTCATTAATTTGATGTTGTTATTAACAAGAGCTCAGGCTCTCTTCATGTGTTTGGAACATGGGTTAACAGAGAGCTCGGGCTATGAACAATACTAGAGTTAATTGTTTGAAAATAGAGAACTCAGGATCTATTCACCATGGGTTGTACATGATTTGGATCTTTGCATGCCATAATGTATGGCATTGTTTATGCATCTCTTCATGAAGCTTGGGCTCCACAACACCACATCTTGACTTTGCTAACTTGGAGATAAGTTACTTTTGGCTTGTCTTTGCATTTAGATTTTTGTATCTTCTATTGAACATATCATTGCATTACATAGCTTTTTGAAAATCCTAAGTTATGGCTTTTAATAATCTATTAGCTTCACCATGTTTATTACCATGATCTCTAGTTTTTTACTTTCTATTTTTACTTCATATTTTCTCGAACACCCACTGCCAGATAAGCTCTTGTTATGGCTCTGGATAGCTCGAGATCATAAATGTTGATGTCTGTTGTTAAGAATGATCATATCTTGTCACTTCCTCCACTGGCTATCTACATTTTTTCTAGGTTTTGTCTATATGTTATCTTTTGTTCATCTCAATAGTGACCATCATGTTTAAAACAATACCAAAGTCTGAAACAAACTCAAATTGTTATTGTCATTATGTATAATGTGTGAAGTTTTTACATTATATGGTCTCTCTCTTGCAAAAAAATTACATGTAGTTATCACTTCACTTGGGAATATTATTCATGGGGTTCGAGCACGGGCTCATGACACCCATGAATAACACTACAAAACAGAGACCCCAAAAATTAGAAATGCATATTTAACATATTTTTCTTTGATGTGCATAATTCATTTGATAACAACAAATAATACCTCTAGTTAGAATACCACTTGTTTTGTTCATGCATAACAGTAGTTATCTCGTTCAAACAACATTACAATTGATCTTCATTGTGTAAAACACAAAACCAATGTTACCTTGTCATTTGATTGCAATCAGAAATTCATCTCCTTCTTTGCAGAACTTTGTTTTTGACTCACAAACTTTATAACATCAGTGTTTGCAACAACATTTGATTAATCAGTACTTGATATCAACAGTGTTAAAATTTATGGTTTCTATTCTTTAATGATATTATGAGCATTTTCAGATTTTGATCATTTGATAACTGATAGCAATGTAATATTATCATCTTTCTACATAATAGTTTGCAATTCATCCTTCATTGGCATCTTTTCATCACATATGCATCTGACAACATCATTATTGTACTTGTAATAAATTGCATTTCTCCTTCTTCTGCATCTTTCAATTCCTAAACTCATGAACTCCTAGCATTCCTTTCTCTTTTGATAACTCATCTTTTAAGGTTTGAGCATGGGCTTGTGATACTCATTGCACTTTTGTTTGTGATCTGCTACTAGTGAACACATAGATCATATTTCTTTCTGCATTTGAATACACTTCTGCTTATTCTGTTTGCACACATCACTAAATCAATATGTTAGGTTAGTGAACATGACCAATGGATCAATCTTTGTGTGTGAGTTTCATGTATCATGAAATTCATGCATGAATATTGGTTGGTTTATTGTATTCACTATCTTAACATATTGATGTTCTAAAAAAGGTTTCTGAGCTACAAGAACTAGGTCCATTTAATTCAGATTTCTAGTTTCACACACAACAACTCTTGTACAATGAAGAATGATAACCATAGATAGTAAAAGGTTTCATGGAGCTATGTTCCTTTGATACTATTATTCTAGTAATGTAGATGCATACTTTTCCATTGTATTGATTTTAATGGTAGATTTGTAGTTCTGAAAGTCTGATTGTTGTATGATGTTTTAGGTTTCCATGCATTTCTTAGATCAAATTTAGATCTTACACCTTTTCTCTCCATGATGCAGCATAGGACTCTAAGACCTAGATGTAGGACATGATGGACTATGACAAAGACATGAAGTTTGGACAAACCAGAAAACCAACTCCCATATCACAGAGTCAAATTTAAGAAGGCAATGCATGGACCCTTACTCATGCTTCAATCATGTTTTTCTTTTCTGCAATTTCCTCTAAGTTCCAATATGAAAGGTGTAATATGTAAAGAACATTTGTTTATTACATTCAGTTTGAATGCATAATGTAATGATCAATTATATATTTGAAAATTGGAATATGATCAATTCTTAGAGTAGAATGTAACTAATAATATCAATGCAATAACAGTGTATCTCATCTTCATTAGCTGAGTAGTAATGTTAAATAGGTGTACCTTTATGCAATATTTTGATGTTTATGATGATCATCCTACATGTACAAATTTAGGGTAACAATTCTGGCAACTTCTGCTAGATGTTTTCCTACAAGACATGAACTATAGACCTTGTCCATTGAGAAATGGAGTAAAAAAATAGAACATACATAATGCAACCATTAGACGAAATGAAAATTCAACCTAGACTAAGGACTCATGCATCCTAGAACTGACCTTGTGCCTCGAAGGCACTTTATTGAAAATGAAAACCTAAACACACCTAGTTCTTGACAACACTTATTGTAATGAAACCTAAGTTAGAAATTACTAACCCTCAAAATAAATCTTGAGGAAGATCCCATTGACTAGGATAGGCAAGAAATCTCCATCTATGGTGGATAAATGAAAGGCATTTTTCTCTTTACAATCTGTGATGACAAATGGGCCTGACCAAAAAATGTCAAAATTATCATGCTACCCTGGTCTACTTTTTAGCACATCCCATTTAAGAACTAGGTCACCTTCCTTGAACTCTCTAGGTGTAGCCTTCTTTTCAAAAGACTTCTTAGTTTGATTCTACCTTATCTCAATGTTACTTAAGGTTGTGCTCCATTTATCCTCTAGTTGTAGCAACTCAGCAAACCTTAGCTTAAGAGGCTCTTCGTCTTCAAACAACATCATCTGATCAAATAATTTTATGGCTGGAAACTTAGTATAAATTGGTAACCTTGCTTCCTTACCATAAACAAATACATAGAGTAAGCTATCAGTGATCTACTTTGGTGTAATTCTATCCAGCCATAGTGTTGCCTTGAGATTTGAATGCCAATCCCTCTTGTTCTCCTATAGAGTCCTTTTGATAATCCTTATGAGGTTCTTTTTAGTAGACTCACCATGTCCATTACCCTGAGGGTAATAGTTAGATGATGTATTTAGATAGATTCCATTCTTAACAACCCATTTTGTTATTTTAGAACTAGCAAAATCCAATGCATTATCAGAAATAATTGATTGAGGTACCCCAAACCTTGTTATAATATCTTCATAGAATTTGAGAATAGCAGATCTAGTTGATTCCTTCAATGCAATAGCTTCCACCCATGTTGCAAAGTAGTTTGTAGCAGTCAAGATACATTTGTGACCTGCACTAGAATTAGGTTTAACGGGGCTTATGAATTCCACTCCCCACTTGATAAATCATTGTTTAGCAATGATAGGCTTTAGTGGAAATGCAGCTAGCCTTTGTTTTCCTGTAAAAAGAGCACATTTTTTACATCTTATTGCTCAAGAATGGGCATCCTTAAAAAAATCAGGCCAATAATAACCTTCCCTTAATATCTTCCAAGTTGTAGTCTTAGGATTGAAGTGTCCTCCACATGATCCATCATGAAATTTAGATAAAAAAATTCTTTGATAAGCAATATCAATGTATTTTAGCAACATTCTAGAAAAGTCTTTTCTAAAAAGCATACCATTTATCAAAACATAAAGAATAGATTGCAATCTAAAATACCTCATTTTGGCTTTATCAAAATCAATTGGACATTGTCTAGTTTGCAGAACTTTTCTCATATCAGTTAACCAAGTTACTGGTTGATCATTAAGTAGAGGGTTATCTTGAAGTAATAGAACTTCCTCATTTCTTTCAACTTCTTCTCCTTCTTCCATTTGTGCACACAAACCGTTTCCTCTAACCAGTACATGAATATGCACATCATATCCTATAACTCTTGTGATCCATCCTTCTCTTTTCTCATATACATCTTTGTTCAACAAAAACTCTTTAATGCTAGGATGTGCAACCATTAGATGAACTCTATTTCTAGCAACAACATGTTTAAACTTCTTTAAATATTTGATAACAACAAGTACATGTTTCTCAACAAAACTATACCTTTGTTCATAGTCATCCATTCCTTTGCTGAAAAAGGCAATTGGCTGCTCTAGATTGTCATCATTCTTTTGCATCAACATAGCTGAAACAATATCATAGCCTCCAAAAGCACATAAAATAAAATCTTAAAAAAAAATAGGATTAGCTGATGTAGGGGATGATGATAGGGCTTGTTTAATTCACTCAAAACTTGATTTTCCCTCCTTAGTCCAGCTGAAAGGTACATTTTTCTTCAGCATTGATGTTAAGAGCTTTCATAGAATAGAAATGTCTGGAATAAAGCGTCTAACAAAGTTGATTTTTCCAATAAAACATTGTAGCCACTTTTTCCGTTTTGGCTAAGGTAAATCTAGAATTGCATGGATTCTTTTAGGATCTAATGTTGTACCTTATTTTGATACTTGATACCTTAAAATTTTACCTTCATGGATTGCAAAAATAGAATTTTTAGGATTGAGAGAGATTCCAAACTCTCTGCATCTTTGAAGTACTTTCCTTAATTGGCCTATATGTTGATCTACAATCTTGTTGTAAATTGTAACATTATCCAAGTAAACCAAAGAAAATCTGTACATCAGATTTTTAAAAGCCATGTCCATAGCTTTTGGAATGTGGCACCTACATTTGATAAACCAAATGGCATTCTTCTGTATGCCATTGTTCCTCATTTAGTGGTGAAATTTTTCTTAAACTGATCTTCCTCTTTCACTAATACTTGATTATAACTAAAATAACCATCTACAAGGGAAAGCCTTTCAGAACCAGAGACATACTGCAATATTTGTTGCATGGATGGAAGAGGGTGTCTATATTTTAGAAATGCCCTATTAAGGTTTCTAAAATACACACACAATCTAATCTCCCCATTTTTCTTCCTTACAAGAACTAGATTTGAAACCCAAGATGTATGTTTGATTGGAAAAATTATTCCTCTATCTAGCAGTTTATTCAGCTCCTTAAGCATTAGGTGCTCTAATTTGGGGTTAATTGTCCTTTGTATTTGCCTGATTGGCCTAGAAATGGGCTCTAATTCAATGATGTGTTGGGTTAATTGAGGTAAAAAAACCCTTTAAAAATAGCATAATCCCAAGCAAAGACATTGCTGAATTCTTTGAATAAAGAAATAAGCAGTTCGTTATCTTGAGGAGAGTTAACTTTACCAACCTCTATGAACTTGTCTTTGAATATTTCTAACTCCTAATAATGATCGTATTTGATGAGCATGTTGGTTTTTTTCTTCTTGAAATGATCATTAGAATTAAAGATGGACTCCAAATTGACTAGTCCTTTTCAAAGCTTATTTGACTTGAGTTGTATGATCTGGTCCTCAAATTGCTATTTTTCTTTGTTGTCTTTTGAAGCTGCAAATACATCTAATTCAATCATAAAACTTAAGATATGTTCATCAGTATTGAAAACTTGCCAATTAACTTTGTTATCTGGAATGGATGGCCAAACAACAATTTGAATGTGAGATTGATCAGTATTTACACCTTTATTCAAAGAAATTGTAATTGAGCACCAATAGCAGCTAATCTATCAGCATGTTGGTTTTTATTTCTAGGTACAAAAAATAAGGTTGAATGCATCAAAATCATCTAGAATATCTATTATTATGGATTTATACAACTTTAAGAGGTCATTTTTAAATGCATTGAGACCTCTCACCTAATTAACTCCAATTCACTATCTCCAAATTCCCTCAAACATTTGATATTTCTCTTTCTTTCCCACTCCAAGCCCTGTAATAATCCTTCATGTTCAGCCACATTATTAGAACAAGGAAAACATAATCTGAATACAACATAATATTTGTCACCATCTAGAGACACAAGCATAACCTCTACACCAGCTCCATTCTTATTTCTAGATCCATGAAAATATAACTCCCAAAGATGATTAGGATGTTCTGAATCAGCATCATGTGATTTTATCAAGTTAGGCATAGAAAGGTCAGATTCAGAAATCATATAATTACCAAAACCAACATCATAAATAACATTATCTTGGTTACCAAAGGCATTTCCAGCTTTCCACTCATCCAATAATATATCTGGGATGCCTTCTATTTGGGTATCAAAAGTTGGATAGTCTTTAAGGTCATCAACATCTATGATCACACAACTAGCATTAATAGGGCTTGGAATATATGGCTCTATGTGATATTTGGTCAACAATTCTTATTTTATGGTCACTTTTGCACCATATCTTCTCCTAAATAGCATGTGAGACCAATCAAATGAGAAATATCCTCCTATCATTGCAGTAAAATCCGTAGATAAACATAGGGAAAAATAAGGAGGCAGCTCTAAAACATAGATATCTTGCTGAATAAAGAAATTTGGGAAAGCATGCAGGGTCAAACTTGCATTTTAACAACACCTAAAGTGTGGACTGATGAACCATATGACTAAATCACTCCCTTATCAAGAGGTTCATACTTTAAATCAAGTAAATATATAATCTTCTTGGGCATTAGTGTGCTGGTTGCACCACTATCAACCATGCAATTATGTACTAACACATTAAAAATTATCAAGGACACATAAAAATGAGGTGACTTAACATTTGTAACATTCTTACCATCCTTTACTGCTATTCCTTGCACATCTATAGCTCTTAAATTGGACAAAATAGTCCTTTAATAATGCTTTAAAGTTGGCTAGGAACATGTTGCTCCTTTTGACAGCTCTTCTTTAATTATATCTGCTTGCCCTAGAATGGCTAGAGAATCCCACATAGAAATAGAGCCATTTGTCTTCTTCATATTGTCAACAATATTAAAAGGAATATCAAAATGTACCTTTTGAGGAGATTAACCAATGATCCGATCTGCGTGCTTCTAATGCTGCTCCTTGATTGTAAGAGAGGAGTGTTCTTTCAATATAGAAATATGAGGGATGGGTGGTGCTTGAGTTGCAGCAGCATCTTTAGCAGCTGATTTCTCTACTTCTAGAGATCTCTTCTTGGCTCTAGTGTTTGCTGATATAGGTGAATTATTATTCACCCCATAGAATTCATCCTCTTTCCGATTGAGAAAACAAGTGTCCGGAGCACTTAGATCTATTTTTGTTGAGTCTCATCAATGGATGTATCTTGTTGTGAATCAATCACAATTTGAACCATTAGAGCCTGATTAAGCACTCCATTAGTGCACTTTGACTGATTGTGGGTCTTCCCACAAGGATAACACCATTTATATTCAACAACAAGGTTATTTGGTTAGGAACAATATCTCTAACAACATTAAGAGGTGAAGGATTGTAAGGTCTATAAGGCCTTTGATTCCAATTTTTCCTATTGGTATTTCTATTTACTTGGTATTGCTGCTTATCACCTTGGTAAATGGGCTAGTTAGGATGATGTGATGAGGAACTAGCAAACAAATTTTGCGTATGGGCTATTGGTTTTCCTTGAGCTTTCTACTTTTTAAGGTTTACCAACTCATTTCCAAAGGTTTGAAATAGACTTTCTATTTTTTGTTGGCTGTCCTTTATGCTTTGTAGCTCATTAGAAGGGGCAACAAACATCATTTCTTGGATTTTGGAAGATGGAAAACGTGCAAGAGGTGGGGTAAAAAATGGAATATTGGACTAGATGCTAGGAAAGAAAGGCATAGGTGGCCTATGAGCTATCTTCCCTGCCTGAATAAGACCATTCTCTGCCCTTATTGCAATATCAAAATCTTGAGGTAAAGAAGTTTCCCCCATAGATTGGATCATAACTGAGATGTCACTATTTAGAATCTTAAGGAAGTATAAGAATGCATATTCAGTAGAGGGTCTTACCATGACATGAATCCTATTCCAAGTCATTTAGAAGTGGAGATTGAAATCACTCATCTCTTCTTGTGGAGCCCTTTTGATAGTAGTTAGTTGTTCCACCAAAGAAAGATTATCAGAATTATCTTCAAAAAACCTTGATGATTCCTCATCTAATATATCCCATGAAGCAATTGATCCAAATTGGAGAGTTTTGAACCATTCCAATGCTCTACCCTTCAATGATACAACCAATAGCTTCAAAGCTACATCCTCCTCCATGATGTGATGAACATTGCAAAGAGATGCAACATCTTTAATATGCTCAATTGTCATTGTTTGTCCTTCACATGTGAAAGATGGTAACCCTTTCAAGGCTGCCAACGGAATGTTATTGTGATTGGCAATCCTTAAAGGGATTCCTTGATCAAAGGCACAAATGGAAGCCTTCTAGCCATTCTTGGTGTTGTTGTAGTATAACTAGAAGGTACTGGTTGATCTTCCTCTACTCGTTGTTCAAGACCAACTTGAACTTGAAGTGTTGGAGGACTTTTAGAATATTCTTGATCTGAATATGGAAATTCAGTGTAGTAGGAGGGAGGAGCTAAACTTCTTTCAGATCTTTTTTTTTTGGTCTTCCTGGTTTCCTACCCCTTACTACAAGTTGAAAGGAGAGCTCTTTAGTACCTCTAGGTTCTCTCTTCAAGGTTCTTCCTCTCCTAGAATGTGATAGTTGTAAATAGTCAAACTCTTTACACTCCTTGTTTGTATTTTGTTCATGTATCACAAGGAGTCCCACCGGGTGTGCCAAAAATTGTTAAGGCCTTGAAAGATCACCCTAACTCAGGCATTAGGGCATACTAATAGCTCATGCTAACAATGGAAACCTTCCTGAGTTGTGGGTGGACTTTGATTAAGAAGGAATCTCTGGATTCTAGGCTAGTTCCTATTGGATTTGGAATAACACCTATGGCTGACCTCTGATTTGGGAAAAGGGAAAATATAATTAAAAATTGAATAAATAAACTATAAGGTGATACACCAAAAACTAGATTCAGACTTATCATATTTTCAAACTAGCATCCACAAGACACACTACTGAGATCTATGGCACCATTCACTATTCAACGTATAGGTTGACCTAAAACTCACTATTAGGGCTTGTACCACAAACAGTGATAATATGCCAACAAACATATAGATTCTACAAAAGGTTATACTTGACAACCTAGAATAGGAATTGAACCAATTCTCTAATCTATGTTGCAAAACACATTACACTTAAATACATAAATGTTGAAAAGGATTGATAAAAGAACTCATAAAATATGTGAATAATGTGAACTTTCTTTATTTCTTCAAAATTTGCAATATGGTTACATGCAATGGTACAAAATATGCAAAGGTATATATTACATTCACTTGAACACAATCTGCATCAAAACTTAACCAATGGCTGCAAAATGTATGCAAAAGGTACAAAGGAATAGGTATGTTTACTAAGCCACCTTCTCCCTAAATTCTGAAACCTTAAAAATGAGAATGAAGCTTAGATATATACCCCCTCATGGCTAATTTTGAAAATTCAAACCCCTCCAAAAAACCCTCCAAATAAGCTAAAAACCCTAAGGCGTAATACATGCCTTAAGTCTAGCCCCTAATGTTGGTATTTGAAAAATATACATCTTTTACAAATCCACTAAACATATCCAAAACTATATCAAAACTAATAAAACACAACCCATACATACAAAAACTCTAACCCCACTTCATATACCCTAAAACATGCCAAAGGCTGACACATCCCTAAGGTCAACATGACCAATACCTATGCAAAATATCTCTAGATTCATTGTGGAATATGCTATGTTGTCATGGCACTTGGGAGTAGTTATCGTGCACTGTAGTTTGTAAGGCATTTATTGCTTCTAATAGCAGATTCCAAATTCTATCAAAACTTGGCATTATTCTAGGTCTTTGATCTGCATTTTCTTTTGAGGAAAACATTAGGGTTTTGAAACCCTAATCTATGGCGTCGCTCTACTATGAACACGGAATTTTTCCTAACTTTTCTAAGCTTGGTTTTTTGATCTTGAAGTCGACACTATGATGTGGGAGTTGTGTTGTTTCTCTTTAGGCTCCTCTCTGTGATCTTTGGGCTAAAAAATTGCATGATTTCTACAGTTTTACTCCATCTCTATCGTGCAACTTTGAGTTAGTCATGGAGGTCAGGCTCCAACTGGAAGTGGGTAATGTAATGAAGAGCTTGGGCTCTTTGTTGGAGTTCATTAATATGTTATTGTTGTTAACAAGAACTTGGGCTCTCTGCATGTGTTTGGCACTTGAGTTAACAAAGAGCTCGGGCTGTGAACAATTATAGAGTTAATTGTTTGAAAATAGAGAGCTCAAGCTCTCTTCATCATGGGCTTTACATGATTTGGGTCTTTGAATTCCATATTGTATGGCGTTGTTTATGCCTCTCTTGATGAAGCTCTAGCTCCACAACATCACATCTTAGCTTTGCATTTAATAATATGTTAGCTTCACTGTGTTTATTACCACATGATCTCTGGGTTTTTTACTTTCTGTTGTTACTTCATCTTTTCTCGAACACCCACTGCCAGATAAGATTTTTTTGTGTCTCTGGACAGCTTGAGATCATAAATGTTGATGTCTACTATTAAGAACGATAATATCTTGTCGCTGCATCCACTGGATGTCTGCATTTGTTTTGGGTTTTGTCTATATGTTTTCTTTTGTTCATCTCGACAGTGACCATTATGTTTAAAACAATACCATAGTCTGAAACCAACTCTAAATGTTATTTTCATTATGTATAATGTCTAAAGTTTTTATATTATATGGTCTCTCTCTTGCAAAAAACAATTACATGTAGTTATCACCTCTAGTGGGAATATTATTCAAGGGGTTTGAGCATGGGCTCGTGACACCCATGAATAACACTATAAAATCAAGACCCTGAAAATTAGAAATGCATATTTTTCATTCTATTTGAACAATTTTGTTATTTGATCTCAACTTTGACTATACAATATTATTTGAACATGCATATTCTTTTTATAATAGTACTACTATTTGATTTATCACATATGCATACCCGTTATTTTCAATAACAATGTTATTTGACTTACCATCCTTGAATAGGCATTGTCACTGAACATACATCATAACATTTGTTATTTACCTTTCATTCTGGCATATGCACTATTATTTGAACATTCATCCAACAACATTAAGCAATAACACTATTTACTTAATTTATCTTATACAAACACTGCATTTAACAACATTATATCTCTGGTAGAAACTTATAAAAATGTCCTTGATTCTTTTGTCCTTTAAGAAGACACCATTTTCTCATCTCTAGTGTGCATACATATCTTTGTAAAAAGATACCACTGTTGAACATGCATATTCTCTTCCATCTGATTGCAAAAATATATGTCGCTATTTTTTTCCCTCTTCTTTTATTCAAACAAACCAGTGTTCAGAACAGTATTAAGGTGAAATATTTGTCTGATGTCAATAGTGTAAGAGCTCTATAATTGCATTTTCTACTTTGATAACAATGCATTTTAGCTCTTCTATATATGCATGTTACTCCATAAAAATATTTTTATTCCTCTTATTTTCCATATACACAACTATTTTATTTTATCCATATATGCATAACCTTTTGATGACATTGATGCACATATATGCTTTGTATATGAATAACTAAAAGCTTGCTAAACATTAGAATCCATCTTTCATGTGCATTATTCATTTGATAACAACAAATAATACTTCCAGTTAGAATACCACTTGTTTTGTTCATGCATAACAGTAGTTATTTTGTTCAAACAACATTACAATTGATCTTCATTGTGCAAAACTAAAAAATAGTGTTACCTCGTCATTTGATTGTAAGTAGAAATTCATCTCCTTCTTTGCAGAACTCTGTTTTGGACTCACACACTTTATAACACAAGTGTTTGCAATAACATTTGATTACTCAGTATTTGATAGATCAACAGTGTTAAAATGTATGGTTTTTGTTCTTTAATGACATTATGAGTATCTACATATTTTTATCATTTGATAACTGATAGCAATGTAATTTGATCATCTTTCTACATATCAGTTTGTAATTCATCCTTTATTTCCATCTTTTCATTTCATGTGTATCTTACAATAGCATTAATGTACTTGTCATAGATTGCATTTCTCCTTCTTCTCTATCTTTCAATTCTTGAACTCATGAACTCATATAATTCCTTTCTCTTTTGATAATGCATCTTGTTCGGTTTGAGCACAGTCTCATGAAACTCACTACACTTTTATTTGTGGTCTTCTGCTAGTGAACACATAGACCATATTTATTTTTGTATTTGAATACACTTCTACTTATTTTGTTTGCACACATTACTAAATCAATATGTTAGGTTAGTGAACATGACCAATGGATCAATCTTTGTGTGTGAGTGTGATGTATCATGACATTCATGAATGAATTTTGGTTGGCTGATTGTGCTCACTATCTCAACATATTGTTATTCCGAGAAAGGTTTCTTAGTTACAAGAACTAAGGCCCTTTAATTCAGATTTCTGGTTTGACATACAACAACTCTTGTACAATGTAGAATGATAACCATAGATAGTAAAAGGTTTCATGGAGTTATGTCCCTTTGATACTATTATTCTATTGATGTAGATGCATATTTTTCCATTCTATTGATGTTATTGGTAGATTTACAGTTCTCACAGTTTGATTGTTGTATGTTGTTTTAGGTTTCCATGCATTGCTTAGATCCAATTTGGATCTAACACCTTTTGTCTCCATGATGCAGGATAGGACCCTAAGACCTAGATGCATGACATGATGGAATATGACAAAGACATGAAGTTTGGACAAGGAAGACAACCAACTCCCATATCATAGAGTTGACTTTTAGAAGGAAATGCATGGACCCTTACTCATGCTTCAATCATATTTTTATTTTCTGCAATTTCCTCTAAGTCCCAATATGAAAGATGTAATATGGAAAGAACATTTGTTTATTACATTCAGTTTGAATGAACAATGTAATTATCAATTATATATTTGAAAATTGGAATATGATGAATACTTAGAGTACAACGTAACTAATAATATGAATGCAATAGAAATGTATTTCATCTTCATTATCTAAATAGTAATGTCAAAGAGGTGTACCTTTATGCAATCTTTTGATGTTTATGATGATCATCATGCATGTACAAATTTAGGGTAACAATTCTGTCAACTTCTGTTGGATGTCTACCTGCTAAACATGAACTATAGACTTTGTCCATTGGGAAATGGAGTCAAAGGATAGAACATACATAATCCAACCATTAGAGGAAATGAAAATGCAACCTAGACTAAGGAAACATGCAACCTAACTAAGAACTCATGCAGCCTAAGTAAGGACTCGTGCATCCTAGAACTCACCTTGTGCCTCGAAGGAACTTTATTGAAAATAAAAAACTAAAGACACCTAGAGCTTGACAACACTTATTGAAATGAAACCTAAGATAGAAAGTACTAACCCTCAAAAAAAATCTTGAGGAAGATCCCATTGACTAGGATAGGAAAGACCTCTCCATCTATGGTGGATAGCTAAAAGGCATTGTTCTCTTTACATTCGGTGATGACAAATGTGCCTGACCAAAAATTCTCAAACTTATCATGCTGCCCTAGTCTACTTTTCAGCACATCTCATTTAAGAAGTAGGTCACCTTCCTTGAATTCTCTAGGTGTAGCCTTCTTGTCAAAAGAACTCTTAGTCTGATTCTACCTTAGCTCAATGTTCCTTAAGGTTGTGCTCCTTTTCTCCTCTAACTGTAGCAACTGAGAAAACCTTAGCTTAAGAGGCTCTTCCTCTTCAAACCACATCATCAGATCAGCTAATTGTATAGGTAGAAACTTAGTAGAAATTGGTAACCTTGCTTCCTTACAATAAACTAATACATAGGTTGAGCTATTAGTGATCTTCTTTTGTGTATCCTTATGAGGTTCTTGTTAGTAGACTCAAAAAGTCCATTATGCTGAGGGTAATAGCTAGAAGATGTATTAAGATAGATCCCATTCTTAACAGCCCATTCTGTTATTTTAGAATCAACAAAAGCCAATGCATTATCAGAAATAATTTATTGAGGTACCCAAAACCTTGTTATAATATCTTCATAGAATTTGAGAACAACAGATACAGTTGATTCCTTCAATGCAATAGCTTCAGTCCATCTTGTAAAGTAGTCTGTAGCAGTCAACATCCATTTGTGACCTGCACTAGAATTAGGTTTAATGGGGCCTATGAAGTCCACTGCCCACTTGATAAATGGTTGTTAAACAATGATAGGCTTTATTGGCAATGTTGCTAGCCTTTATTTTCTTGCAAAAAAAGTACATTTTTGACATCTTCTTTCCCAAGAATGGGCATCCTTAAACAAATCAAGCCAATAATAAACTGCCCTTAATATCTTCCAAGTTGTAGTCTTAGGATTGAAGTGTCCTCCACATGTTCCATCATGAGATTCAGATAAAATTTTCTTTGATCAGCAATATCAATGCATTTTAGCAACATTTGAGAAAATTATTTTCTGAAAAGCATACCATTTATCAAAACATAAGGAACATATTGTAATCTAAACTACCTCATTTTGGCTTTATCAAAATATGTTGGACATTGTCTAGTTTGCAGAAATCTACTCATATTAGTTAACCAAGTTGTTGGTTGATCATTAAGTAGAGGGTTATCTTGAATTAATAGAACTTCCTCATTTCTTTCAGCTTCTTCTCCTTCTTCCATTTGTGCACACAAACACTTGCCTCTAACTAGCTTGGTTACATGAATATGCACATCATATTCCATAACTCCTGTGATCCATACTACTCTTTTCTCATTTACATCTATGTTCAACAAAAACTCTTTAATGCTAGGATGTGCAACCATTAGATGAACTTTATTTCTAGTAACAAGATGTTTAAACTTCCTTAAAGATTTGATAATAGCAAGTACATGTTTCTCATAAAAACTATACCTTTGTTCATAGTCATCCATTCCTTTGCTGAAAAAGCAACTGGCTGCTCTAGATTGTCATCATTCTTCTGCACCAACATAGCTGAAACACTATCATAGCCTCCAAATGCATATAAAATAAAATCTTTAGAAAAATAGGGATTAGCTAATGTAGGGGTTGATGATAGGGCTTGTTTACTTTGCTCAAAACTTGATTTTCCCTCCTTAGTCTAGTTGAAAGGTACATTTTTCTTCAACATTGCAGTTAAGGGCTTTAATAGATTAGCAATGTCTGGAATAAAGAGTCTAACAAAGTTGATTCTACCAATAAAAATTTGCAGCCCCTTTTTATGTTTTGGCAAAGATAAATCCAGAATTGCATGGATTCTTTTAGGATCTATTATTGTACCTTCTTTTGGCACTTGATACCCTAAAATTTTACCTGCATGGACTGCAAAAATTGATTTTTTAGGATTGAGAGAGATTCCAAACTCTCTGCATCTTTGAAGTACTTGCCTTAAATTGCCTATATGTTGATCTGTAATCTTTCAATAAATTGTAACATCATCCAAGTATAACAAAGCAAAATTTGTACATCAGATTTTTAAAAGCCATTTCCATAGATTTTTGGAATGTGGCACCTGCATTTGATAAACCAAATGGCATTCTTCTATATGCCATTGTTCCTCATTTATTGGTGAAATTTGTTGTTAAGGCCTTGAAATATCACCCTAACTCGGGCATTAGGGAATACTAATATCTCATGGTAACAATGGAAACCTTCCCCAGTTGTGGGTGGACTCTAATTAAGAAGAAATCTCTGGATTCTAGGCTATTTCCTATTGGATTTGGAATATCACCTATGGCTGATCTCTATTTTAGGAAAAGGGAAAAGATAACTAAAAAATTAAAAAAAAAAAGACTGAAAGGTGATACACCAAAACTTGATTCAGACTTATCAGAACTTCAAACGAGCATCCACAATACACACACTACTGAGATCTGCAATAACATTCATTTCTCAACATATAGGCTGACCTAAAACTCACTATTAGCGTTTGTACCACAAATAGAGACAATTCTGGCAACAAACATATAGATGCTGCAAAAGGTTATACTTGACAAACTAGAATAGGAATTGAATCAATTATCTAATCTATGTTGCAAACATATTACACTTAAATGTAGAAATGTTTAAAAGGATCAATAATAGAACTCAGAAAATATGTGGAATAATTGGAACTTCCTTTATTCTCCTCAAAATATGCAAATGGTTACATGCAAAAGTACAAAATATGCCAAGGAATATGTGAATTTACTTTAACACAAACAACAGAAAATATGAACCGATGGCTACAAAATGCATGGAAAAGGTACAAAGGAACAAATATGCTCACTAAGCCACCTTCTCCCTCAATTTTGAACTCCAAAAATAAGAAAGAGGCTTAGATATATGCCCCCTCAAGGTTAATTCAAAAATCTAAACCCCTCCAAAAGCCCTCTAAATCAGCTAGAAACCCTAATTTTAAGGCATAATTCATGCCTCAAACCTAGCAACTAATGTTGGTATTTGAAAAATATACATCTTTTACAAATACACTACCAACATATATAAAACTATATCAAACCTAACAAAACATAACCCATATACACAAACCCTAACCCCATTACATGTAACCCTAACACAAGTCCAATAATGACACCACCACTAAGGTCAACATGACCAATACCTAGCAATTGCAACCTTTTGAAATATCTACTCCACGACATAGGCTAGGTGATTTTGGTTTAGCACTTAGAAGTGAACCTCCCGAGGCTCCTGCTATCAAAAATACTGCAGTCTTTAATGTAATAACTCCTTCATGTACTCGATGGACTCCAAAAATTCATCCAATTTATATTTGTCTTGGTTTTGGGTTATTTGATCTCTTGCATTTGGTAGAGTTATGAGGGTTCTATAACCCTAACTATTGAGCCACCTATCTGCATTTGTGGCATTCTTCTTGGCTTCTCAGTGCTTCTAATGCTAATAAGGAATTCATCATTTATGATATGAGAGTTATAGTGGAGTATTTGAAGCTTTTATATGTGATCTCAAGCTCAAAATCAATTGCATACTGTAGTTTTACATTCATCTTTAACTATGGACATGGAAAATGTATCTTGGGATATGGAGTCAAACATAGAGCTTGGGCTCTTGTCTCGAAGCTATCTCCACATGATCTTACTTGTCGTTTATGCATGAGCTTAGGTAGTGGTTTTGGCACCAAAGTTAACTTTTTAAAATAGAGAGCTTAGGCTCTCCTCTACACCACGATCTTTCTTCTATGATCTCAGGGATTTGCTCCATCCTTGACCACAGCTTATGGATATGCATGGAGCTTGGGATCCAACTAAAAGTGGGAGTTGTATTGAAGAGCTCAAGCTCTCACCATCTGGCATTAATTATTGTTTATGCATGAGCTTGGGTCTAAAGCCACCACTTCTTGGATGTGAACTTAGAGATAAGTTAATCTCTTCTTCTTTACTCACCCTCCCTTTGTTGATCTTCTGTTGAATATATCATTGCATTTCATAGCTTTTTAAATACTTTAGTTGGGGCTTTAGCTTTAATGGGCCTCCACATTTCTTGCAATGATTGCTAGGTTTTTACAATGTGTTTTTATTTTCTCTTTGATTGAACACTCTTTGTTAGAAAACTCACGTAAGATTATTTTGTTGGATTGAATAGTGTGAGCTTTAGGTTGATACTTGGGAATGATTGGCTTCACCTCTGGATGTCTATCATTTTTTTTTTTATGTTGTTTTCTTGGGCTCCACTATCGATAGTGACCATTGTCTAAATGTCACCACACTCTGTTGAGATCGTGGTTTAATTGTTATTGCGATTATGTATGAATATGTTCCATTGTATGGTCTTTTAAAAAAAATAGTGATATCAAACCATTCTTGTGACTCTAGTGAGAAGATTACACATGGGGTTTGAGCACGGGATCGTGACACCCATGTAAGCTTATCATGAACAAAGAGCTCGATATTTTAAAATAATGCATCTTTCTTTTGTGAACAACACTATCATTTGATTATGCATCTTTACTAACATTTTTATTTACCTTCATTCCTGCATATGCACTCTATAGTTTGATCAATTCTCTATTTATGCATATTTCACTTGGATAATATAGTTTTTTATCATCCTTTTGCATATGATCACTCTTTTCACTATTTGATAACTTCTAACAGCAACACTGATATCCATTTTATTTTGTATATGCATATTTTGATTGTAAAATAAATACCATTGTTATTTTATCATTAGTAACAACACTATTTTGAAAGAATTCTTTCTGCTTTCTACCTTTGAAATAATTTGTTATCTCTCTTACTCTATTCATGTGCTCTGCATTTGATCCCTCTGTGTCTTCTGATATCTTCATATTGGCATTAGATCATAGTGACATATATCTTTAATGTCTTTAGACAACATCATCATTTTATTTTTTTTCTTAAATATGCATTGTTTAAAATTTGCATCTTCATATGCACATAACTCACATTTGATATCACTATAATTTAATCACTTTCTTGCACATCAATGTTTAATTATGCACATCAGTACATCTCTTTCTCTCCTTCACATAAGTAACTTGTCTTGTACCTGGTTATGATTGCTCTCATTGCTTGCACAGTTTGAACATTTGCACATGTTCATGAGGTTCGAGCACGGGCTCGTGACACTCACACACAAAATTACATCTATTATCTATTTTCAGCAAGCTTAAACATCACATTTTCACAGCTATGCCACTTTTGCAAGATAACACTACTTTCTTGAAACTTGTTATGGGAAAGGGGATAATAGATAGCTACATTGTTCTAGATTCAGACAGTTTCTGGATAATTAAAGTGATGATCACCCACATACTATATCAATTCAGGATAATGTAACCAATTGTGATTCTCTTCTTTATTGCATCTTTCAAATAAAGGGTTCCATAAAGATATGCCTCTTTGATGCTATTATCCTGTTTAATATAAATGCGTACCTTTCCATTGCATTGATGTGATTGGTAAATGTGCAGTCCTGGAATTTTGATTTATGTATTGTAATTTTAGGTTTTCATGTATTCCTTAGATCCAATTTGGATCTAACACCTTTTTCTCCATGATGCAGGACAAGGCCAAAAGAAGACCTAGGATGTAGGACAAACAAAGACAAATGCAAAGGAAGTGAAGACCCGGATAATACAGACAACCAGCTCCAGAATGCAGAAGACCTCTTAAAGGCAATGCGTGGACCCCTAAACCTCATCATGCTTCTATCTTACTTCATTTTCTGCATATGTTCCTCTAAGTTCCAATGTGCAAGATGTAATATGACAATAACATTCCTAAAATTACATGTAGTTTAAATGCACAATGTAATGATCAAGTATGAATTTGAAAATTTGAATTTGATCAATACCTATAGTACAATGTAACTGATAATATGAATGCAATAGTAATGTGTCTTTATCTATATCGGCTGAACAATAGTATCTAAGATGTGTACCCTCATGCAATTTCTTATTGTTTATGATTATCATACTGCATGCATAAAATTAGGGTAACAATTCAGGCGACCTCTGATGGATGTATGCCTGCTAGACTTTGAGGAACAGTATCCTAAAACTGTCCATTGGGCATTGAGTCTGTTAATCACCTATTTGAAACCTTAAACCTAGACTGTGGATAGAATAAAACCCTTTCCTAATGATTGCATGTATGTTTATGATTGGTGATAGTGAAGCAAAAAAAACTTTATTACCATAAATTGTAAATGTATTCTTGATCATCGAGGAAGGTTTTTCTTGTGTTTGCAGACATTGACAACAACCTTAAAGAAGCCTTTCCCTCATTTTTGAATACCCACAGCCACCATTAATTTAGTGAAACCCTTCCTTTGCAACTTAAACAGACCCTGAATATTGAAGACTTATTGAAAATCAGGAAAGCTATAACTAAAAATAACCTAAACGTGGTTGAAAACACTTAGGGAAAATTGGAAAAATAACCTACTCTAGCCTAACTAGCCAAAAAACATGGTAAACAAAACCATTTACTGGTTGATTGAAATACTTTCCTTTTCTCCTCAAATTGTAATGATGCATGTATGCTTATAGGCAAACACCAAAAAATAGAACAATGAAGCATATTTAACCAGTTCACGCAACATTTTATAAAGAGAGAAAGTATTTTGACCTAGTTCACTCTACTTATGGAAGAAATCCAAATCAACATGCATCACTTGGTCTTCATTATCAACATCCTCATAATCGGGTGCTGATGTAAATGAGGCCTCTTCAATTCTCTCCTATAGAGCCAGATATCGGATTGGGTAGCCTCTTGAGAATATGAACCTAGAGCTTTCCTTGTTGATTTCCTTAATTTCCTTCATTATCTCCAAGTCCTCATGGTTGTCCTAAATTATTAATATCCATGTCAACTCCTCCTTCATGGTTAAAGCACCATCATCACCTGCCAAGTCAACTAGGATCTCATCCAAACTATTAACCCACTAGAAATCATGAGCACTTGGTTCCATATTGGATTTCTGCACACAATCTTTAGAAATAATTTTCTCCAAAATATAGCACCCTTCAATAGGTACATAATTGAACCTTTCAACAATAATTTTCTCACAAAAATATTCAATAATATTGTTAAAAAAATCCTCTAGGCTTTGGTCAGCCTTCTTATCATGAACATCTTGGAGTTGTGTTGATGTGACTGAAATATCATCTTCCTTATCTTGATCAACAAAGGAGGGTAACTCATTAACGAAGAACACAACCATCTCTTCTTTCTCAAAATAGTCTCCTGCAACCAATGATGCAACATGTTCACTATCCTGCTCAAAATATGTAGGCAGATTTGCAAATGAATCTGGAACCTCTTGTCCCAATTGGCTTTTCTCTTGAGCCTCTGCTTCTTGTTCTATCAGATTTGAAGCAATAACCTCCTTTTCATCTCCCTAATCTTGAGATCGCTCGCATGGGGTAACCTTGATAAGATTTGGCATTTGAAAGTGAGGATGCTTAGTCCATGAAGGTTGCCATGGAAACTTGGAATTTTGATCATTTGGTTCAGCTACATAACACATCTCAGGCTAAGAATCAATAAAGTGGCCTGGTTGACCATGCTCACTCAAGAGCTCTTGCAGGGGCTGTCCTATTTCCTTTGCATGTTTATAACTCTTAAAAAATGGAATTTCCAGCTTGGAACCCTCTTTAATTGTAAGCTGACTTAGGGCACAAGAAGCAACTTTAGCTTCTAGTTCTTGTAATCTTGCCATTAACTGCCTCATTTGATCCTATTTATCTACCACTTGCTTAGAAAATAGATATTACTTGTACCTTTGGGCCTCCATCTTCTGCTGGTGAATGCGAGATAGATAAGATATATGCTCTAGTTGTTGAATCTTCAATTCTTGTTAGAACTCATTCCATAGATCTCAGTTGTTCTTGAAAGTTCGTCAGAATATCATCAAGGCTCATGTTTGTAGCATGCTGGGGATAATTATGAGAATCATTAAATAATTTCCCTTGTGGTTGTAGATAGGCATGATGCCAAGAAACCTGATGCTGGGTTAGAGGGTGATAAGTATGAGAGGAATGTTGTCCTTCAAATTTTGGCACAAAAATAGCAGTCGAGTTGTATTGATATGAATGGTATTTAGAGAATGGAGGAACACTTTCATGAAATGGAGGATAGTAATCCATTTTAGGCACTAGATCTACCTAAAACCAATAGATATGAACTCAGAGTTGCTAGATATGCAAAATAATGACCTCTCAAAGATCTGCAACCTATTGGATGCATATCAAAACAAGTAAGAACTATGAAAACTTATGACCTTTGGTCCCACTGGGCATGCCAAAAACTGTTAAGGCCTTGAAATATCATCCTAACTCAGGGATTAGGGCATACTAATATCTCATGGTAATAGTGGAAACCTTCCTGAGTTACGGGTGGACTCTGATTAAGAAAGAATCTCTGGATTCTAGGTCGGTTCCTATTGGATTTGGAATATCACCTATGGCTGATCTCTGTTTTGGGAAAAGAAAAAAGATAACTAAAAAATGAATAAATAGATGCAAAGGTGATACACCAAAACTTGATTTAGACTTATCATAACTTCAAACCAACATCCACAATACACACAGTACTGAGATCTGTAGTAACATTCACTGCTCAACGTATAGGCTGACCTAAAACTCACTATTAGGGTTTGTACCACAAATAGAGATAATTCTTCCAACAAAAAAACAAATTCTACTAAAGCTTATACTTGACAAACTAGAATAGGAATTGAATCAATTATCTAATCTATGTTACAAACATATTACACTTAAATGCATAAATGTTGAAAAGGATCAATAATAGATCTCAAGAAAAAATGTGGAATAATGGGTGCTTGCTTTATTCTCCTCAAAATCTGCAAATGGTTACATGTAAAAGTAAAAAATATGCCAAGGAATATGCAAATTTACTTGAACACAATCTGCATAAAATATGAACCAATGGCTACAAAAATGCATGTAAAAGGTACAAAGAAACAAATATGCTCACTAAGCCACCTTGTCCCTCAATTTTGAACTCCAAAACTGAGAAAGAGACTCAGATAAATACCCCCTCAAGGCTAAATTCAAAAATCTAAACCCCTCCAAAACCCCTCCAAATCAGCTAGAAACCCTAATTTTAAGGCATAAGTCATGCCTCAAACCTAGCCGCTAATGTTGGTATTTGAAAAATGTACATCTTTTACAAATACACTACCAACATATATAAAACTATATCAAACCTAACAAAACATAACCCATATACACAAACCCTAACCCCATCACATGTAACCCTAACACATGTCCAACACCAACACCATCACTAAGGTCAATATAACCAATACCTAGCAATCACAACCTTTTGAAATATCTACTCCATGACATAGGCTAGGTGATGTTAACATGGCACTTAGAAGTGAACCTCTCAAGGCTCCTACTACCCAAAACACTGCATTCTTTAATGTAAAAACTCCTTCATGTACTCGACGAACTCCAAAAATTCATTGTATCTGCATTTGTCTTGGTTTTGGGTTATTCAATTTCTTGCATTTGGTAGAGGTGTGAGCGTTTTGTAATCCTAACTGTTGCACCACCTAGCTGAGTTTGTGACATTCTTCTTAGCATCTTTGTGATTCTAATGCTAATTTGGAATTTATCATTTATGATATGAGAGTTATAGTGGAGTATTTGAAGCTTTTCTCTGTGATCTCAAGCTCAAAATCAATTACATACTGTAGTTTTACATTCATCTTTAACTGCAAACATGGAAAATGTATCTTGGGATCTGGAATCAAACACAGAGCTTGGGATCTTGACTGGAAGCTATCTCCACATGATCTGAGGTTACTTGTCTTTTATGCATGAGCTCAAGTAGTGCTTTTGGCACTGGAGTTAACTATTTAAAATAGAGAGCTCGACTCTCATCTACACTACAATATTTCTTCTATGATCTGTGGGATTTGCTCCATCCTTGACCACAGCTTATGGATATGCATGGACCTCAGGCTCCAACTGAAATTTGGAGTTGTATTTAAGATCTGAGGCTCTCAAAATCTAATTTTAATTGTTGTTTATGCATGAGCTTGGGTCTCAAACTACCACTTCTTGGATGTGAACTTAAAGATAATTCAATCTCTTCTTCTTTACTCACCCTCCCTTTTTTGATCTTTTGTTGAATATATCATGGAATTTTGTAGCTTTTGAAATACTTTAGTTGTGGCTTTAGCTTTAATGGGTCTCCACATTTCTTGCAATGATGGCTGGGTTTTACAATGTGTTGTTATTTCCTCTTTTCTAGAACACTCTTTGTTAGAAAACCCACGTAAGCTTATTTTGATGGCATGAATAGTGTGAGATTTATGTTGATACTTGGGAATGATTGGCTTCACCAGTGGATGTCTGTCATTTTTTGTTGTATGCTATTTTCTTGGGCTCCTTTGTCGACAGTGACCATTGTCTAAATGTCACCACACTTTGTTGGGACCATGGTTTAATTGTTATTTCCATTACATCTGAATATGTTCCATTGTATGGTCTTTAACATAAATTAACATTGATATCAAACCATTCTTGTGACTCTAGTGAGAATATTACACATGGGGTTCAAGCATGCGCTTGTGACACCCATGTAAGCTTATTGTGATTAGAGAGCTTGATATTTTAAAACAACACATCTTTCTTTTGTGAACAACACTATCATTTGATCATGCATCTTTACTAACACTTTTATTTACCTTCATTCCTGCATATGCACTCTACTATTTGATAAATTCTCTATTTTTTCATATTTCACTTGGATAATACACTTGTCTATCCTCCTTTCGCATATGATCACTCTTTTCACTATTTGATAACTTATAACAGCAACACTAATATACATTTGATTTTGTATATGCATATTTTGATTGTAAAATAGATACCATTGTTATTTTATCATTAGTAACAACACTGTTTTGAAGGAATTCTTACTACTTTTGACCTTTGAAAGCAATTTTTATCTCTCTTACTATGTTTGTGTGCTTTGCATTTGATCCCTTTGTGTCTTTTGATATCTGCATATTGGCATTAGACCATAGTGACATATATCTTTTATGTCTTTAGACAGCATCATCTTTCAATTTTTTCCTTAAATATGCACTGTTTAAAAATTTCATCTTCATATGCACATAACTCACATTTGATATCACTATAATTTAATCATTTTCTTGCACATCAATGTTATTTTCTGCACATCAGTACATCTCTTTCTCTCTTGCACATACATAACTTGTCTTGCACCTGGTTTTGATCGGTCTCATTGCTTGCACAATTTGAACATTTGCACATGTTCAAGAGGTTCGAGCATGGGCCATGACACTCACAAATAACATTACATCTATTATTTGTTTTCAACAATCTTAAACATCACATTGTCACAACTATGCCACTTTTGCAAGATAGAACTGCTTTATTGAAACTTGTTATGGGAAAGGGGATATTAGATAGCTACATTGTTATGGATTCATATAGTTTCTGGATGATCAGAGTGATGATCACTCACATACTATAGCAATTCAGGATAATGTAACCAATTATGATTCTCTTCTTCATTGTTTCTTTCAAATATAGTAAAGGGTTCCATAAAGATATGGCTCTTTGATGCTATTATCTTGTTTAATGTAAATGCGTACCTTTCCATTGCATTAATTTCATTGGTAAATGTGCACTCCTAGAATTTTGATTGATATATGGTGCTTTTAGGTTTTCATGTATTTCTTAGATCCAATTTTGATGTAACACCTATTTCTCCATGATGCAGGACAAGACCAAAAGAACACCGAGGATGCAAGATAAATAGACACGAATGCAAAGGAGGTGAAGACCCTAATAATGCAGACAACCAGCTCTAGAATGAAAAAGACCTCTTAAAGGAAATGCATGGACCCCTAAACCTCATCATGCTTCTATCTTACTTCATTTTCTACATATGTTCCTCTAAGTTCCTCTAAGTTCCAATGTGCAAGATGTAATATGAAAAGAACATTCCTCTATTACATTCATTTTTAATGCACAATGTAATGATCAAGTATGAATTTTAAAATTTGAATTTGATCAATACCTAGAGTACAATGTAACTAATAATATAAATGCAATAGCAATGTATCTTTATCTATATTGGTTGAACAATAGTATCTAAGAGGTGTACCCTCATACAATTTCTTATTATTTTTTATTATCATACTGCATGCATAAAATTAGGGTAACAATTGTCTTAAACTGATATTCCTCTTTCACTAATACTTGATTGTAACTATAATAACCATCTAGAAGGGAAAACATTTGAGAACCAGAGACATACTGCAATATTTGTTCCTTGGATAGAAGAGGGTGTCTATCCTTCAGAGATTCCCTATTAAGGTCTCTAAAATCCACACACAATCCAATCTCCCCATTTTTCTTCCTTACAACAACTAGATTTGAAACCTAAGATGTATGGTTGATCAGAAAAAATATTCCACTATCCAGCAGTTTATTCATCTCCTTAAGCATTAGGGGCTCTGATTTGGGGTTAATTGGCCTTTGTTTGCCTAATTGGCCTAGAATTGGGCTCTAATTCAATGGTGTGTTGGGTCAATTGAGGGTCAAACCCTTTTAAATCAGCATAATCCAAAGCAAAGACATCACTAAATTCTTTGAACAAAGAAATAAGCAGTTCCTTATCTTGAGGAGAGTTAACTTTACCAACCTTTAAGAACTTGTCTTCAAATATTTCTAACTCCTCATAATGATCTTCCTTGATGAGCATGCTGCATTTTTTCTTCTTGAACTGATCATTAGAATTAAAGATGGAATCCAAACTAACTAGTCCTTTTGGGAGCTTATTTGACTTGAGTTATATGATCTGGTCCTCAAATTGTTGTTTTTCTTTGTTGTCTTTAGAAGCTGCAAATACATCAATTTCTGTCATAAAACTTAAGATTTGTTCATTAGTATTAAAAACTTGCCAATTAACTTCATTATCTAGAATGGATGGCCTAACAACAATCTGAATGTGAGATTAATTAGTATTTACACCTTTATTCTCAAAAATTGTAACTTGAGCACGAATACTAGCTAATATACCAACATGCTGGTTTTTATTTCTAGGTACAAAACTTATGTTGAATGCATCAAAATCATCTAGAATATTTGTTAAATTCTAGATTTATATAGCTTTAGGAGGTCATTTTTAACAAAATTCAGACCTCTCACCTAATTAACCACCAATTCACTATCTCCAAATGCCCTCAAACATTTAATATTTCTCTTTCTTGCCCACTCCAAGCCCTTTATTAATCTTTCATATTCAGCCACATTGTCAGAACAAGGAAAAGGTAATCTGAATGTAGCATAATATTTTTCACCATTTAGAGACACAAGTATAGCCCCTACACCAGCTCCATCCTTGTTTCTAGATCCATCAAAACATAACTCCCAAAGCTGATTAGGCCGTTCTGAATCAGCATCATGTGATTTTATCAAGTTGGGCATAACAAGGTCAAATTCCAAAAACATATAATTACCAAAACCAATATCATAAATAACACTATCTTGGTTACTAAAGGCATTTCCAATTTCCCACTCATCCAACAATATATTAGGTATGCCTTTTATTTGGGTATCAAAAGTTGGATAGTCTTTAAGGTCACCAGCATCTATGATCACACAACTAGCATTAATATGGCTTGGAATATATGGCTCTATGTGATCTTTGGTCAGAAATCTGATTTTATGGTCACTTTTGCATCATATATTGTCCTAAACAACATGTGATACCAATCAAATGATAAATATCCTCCTATCTTTGTAGTAAAATCCCTAGATAAACATAGGGAAAAATAAGGACGCAGATCTATAACATAGATATCTTGCTGAATAAATAAATTTGGGCAAGCATGCAGGGTCAAACTTGCATTTTGAACAACACCTAAAGTGTGGACTGATGAACCATCTAATTGAATCACTCCCTTATCAAGAGGTTCATAATTCAAATCAAGTAAATCTGTAATCTTCTTGGGCATTACTATGCTGGTTGCATCACTATCAACCATGCAGTTATGTACTAACATATTACCAATTATCAATGACATATAAAAAGGAGGTGGCTCAACATTTGTAACTTTCTTACAATCCTTTACTATTGTTCCTTGAACATCTCCATCCCCTGAATTGGACAAAATAGTCCTTGAAGGCTTATTTAAAGCTAGTTGTGAACTTGTTGCTCCTTTTGACAGCTCTTCTTTAAGTAAATCTTCTTTCCCTAGAATGGCTAGAGAATCCCACATAGAAATAGAGACATTCATCTTCTTCATATTATCAAAAATATTAACCCTGACTTGGCGACTAAGCATTGTCGCGTAGTCTTGAAACAGAAATTAAGCCTTTGGCGACAAGGAGATAACCGTGATGGTTAAAGGTAACAGCTAGTCGCAAGGTCTCAGAATCAATGATGATTTAATGTTAACTATGCACGACTTTGATTTCAGTTGTGTCGCATGATCGCCAGATTGTAACTCAGGTCAGCCAAAGGTTAAGAATGCACATTGTCGCCAAGTCTTGAGATGGAACCATGGTTAGTGACAAAGGCCCGCAACAAAGAGATTTAATGCATTCGCTCAGTCGCCAGTCAATGAAGGTGAAAGAAAATTCAGCTCGCAAATTAGCGACCAGTCAAAAAAAATAGATGTCATCGCTCACCCGCTCAAAATCCAAAAGTCAGTTTAAACAACTCACGAGTATGCGAGATGATGGAATGTCTGAGAAGTAAGATGCATAGTCGCTCAGTCGCTGAGACTCAGGTGATATGAAATGTTAACTCGCGAGTGTGCGACTGGTTAAAGATGAAGAAAGTATCGCTCACTCGCAGAAGATGAAAAGTTGAGCCAGAAAGGATGGCGAGTATGCGGCCAAGTGAATAGCAGGAGTGCATCGCTCACTTGCAAGGATCTTTCCAGAAATGAAGAAACAACAAATAGAGCACAACATGGTGCAAAACAGAAAAGAGACAGGGCTAAATATGTGTGTGAGGCCAGAGCTGCCATGGATGCCAGGTGAGGTGGAAGTTGTTGCCTTTTGATTGGCCTACCATCAAAGAAGAATAGATGGGAAGTAAAAAGGATAAATCAAATATGGTTAAGCCATGAAAAACAAACCTTGTTAATTAGCTGCCACCTTGTTAATTAGCTGTTGCAAAGTTGTTGCCAGCGGTTGAATTATCCTTCCCAGATGTCTATAGCTTGTTGTATCCTTGTGCTATAAAAGGATCCCAAGACTAATGGTACAGGGATGGTCATTTTTCTGTCTGAAAATAATACTAAGTCAATTGCAATAGATCTTGTTTTTTAGAGAAATCTCTGTTAAGTGTAGTAATTGATGATGACTTCTGAATGAAATCCAGTTCACTGTTTCTGAAGCATTTAGTGGATTTTCTGTCTTCATTTTAGCATGCTGAATTCTGTTTAAATTGAATTTTCTAGGAGCATTTTCAATATATATGTCTGTAAGGCAGATATATGAAGTACTTCTAGGGTTCTTTCAAGGAGAGAATATACCTTAGAGATATTTCAACAAAGTTCAGGGTAGCAAATGAATCTGATTGATTAGTCTTGCTAAGTGTACTGAGGTAGAGATATAAGGTATATCTACATCTGTGTCAGATCCTGTAATTGTTCTAAGTTTAGTCTTCATTCATGCTAGTTAAAATTATTCACAGATGACTCCATGCCCTAAGATTCAGCACTGGTCTATTTTGGTTCATTTAAATGATTATCACCATTAAAAATCAATCTTTACTTTCAGTTTAGTCTGTTTTAGTAAAAGTTGCAGTGATTATTCTCTGTAATTCCACCATTAACAAACTTAGAATAATTTAGTGATTTCATTATTCTAAGTTGTCAAGGGTAATCCCGCCCGAGTCTATGGAGCTCAAAGTGCAGGAGGTCTCAAGACCTTGTTACTGTTGTTTTACTCTCTTCTTGACCAGTGTCAGGGATAAATAGAGTGAACCTTCTGAGGAGTAAGTTGTATGTCAGCAAGAAAAGGGAACAACAGAAAATGGTGACTCTACTGGGGAACTTTGCATTCCATGATATAGATACTTTAAAGTCCAGTTTATGAAATCACATATTGTGTATTTTCTTTTTATATGTCCTCAAATATCACTGTCTAAAAATTGAATCCTAATTTTCCCAAAGATTTGGGTGGTGACTCTGATTATTGGTTATAGTATTTCTAAGGGGAATACTAGCAGATTAAGTGTGTGAACATTCATTTCAAGATAATTAGGAATACAAAAGCAAACACAAAGAATCAGTCTCAGGCAACATCAGAAAGTAGTAGTTCCAAAAATCCTAGAAGAAACTACTCTAGAAAAGGGGAATCCTCTAATACTGCATCTTGGAAGCCTAGGTCGGTAGGCCAAAACCAATCATTAGATACTATTCTTGAGAAAGAGATTAATAAACCCCTAAATCTTGAATCTGATACACTTGGTTACTTTGAAGAAATATTCAACCCTAGACAAAAAAGTATGTTCCAACAAAAGGGGGAGGCATCCTCCTGTTTTGAGGAAATTCCCTATGAGAGGGTTGAAGAACAAAAACCAGAAAATCTAGTGAATATATATGATTCTTCTAGTTCTGACATTGAGGATTTCCTTAGGGATAATGACCTTTTGAAGAAGGAATTGGATGAACTACTACTTATCAAGCAAAGGAATGATGAAGCAAGAGAACAAGAGGTTATAAATGCTATTAATGAAAGGGAAACCTTAAAGAAGCG
>MU226574.1:268322-284384 GCA_018584345.1 Thuja plicata | reverse complement strand
ATTCATAAGTAGTGGTTCACATGAACCCATCTCTCATGAGAATGAATGGAACACTTAGCACTCATTGGATCTAGGTGATGCTCATGAGAAATGGGTTCATGTGAACCACTACTTATGAATTATGGGTCAATGAGTTTGACTCAAAAACTACACAGTTGAATCCTGATAGCAATATCACAATTTTAAGAAGGCCATTATCAAATTACTGCACCTTAGTGACGAATTGGACGCCCATTGGATGAATATTTAATATAAGATTCTATAAAATTTCTTGTCTTGAGACTGGTGGACATTCTCGCTACGTTTATTGGCAGTTTTTAGACAGGATTCATCAAAAGATATTTAGAGAAGCTATAGAGTGGGCTAGACTATTAGATCAGAAAATTTGGGATGTTCCTTATTTATTTTGAAGACGCCTCTAATGCAATGCCCATTTATTCTAATGGAATTAAGAGGCCTTGGATTTCCTCAAATGTATGTTTCGGGGATGGTAGAAAGATTGTTTGAAGATGTTGTTGCTTATGTGGATGTGAATGGTTCTTTGTCTGACCTGTTTCATCTCTAGAGATCTCTTAGGCAATGTTGTAGTCTCGCTCCTGCACTTTTTATGATTGCATCTGATGCTATATTTTACGTTCTAAGAGACTTAGAGCATGAGCCCTAGTGTTAGATGGGTGAGACATCCTAACAACGATGACTATTTTCAATTTACTAATGACATTGCTCCTTCCCTAGACTTCGAGAAAGATAATTTTGGAAATTTAATGAACAAAATTAATATATTTTGTAAAGCGCCCGGTGCTAGCCTCTCAACTGTCAAATTAATTATGAGATTACTTGGGAAAATTCTCCTCCTAAGTGGTTTAATAAATATGATTTTTAATGTAAAAAATTGGTATTTAGCAATTGTTGACAAAATAAAACAAATGGAAAACAGTGCGAATATTAGCACAAAGTACAAATTATAAAAATGTATATTGATATTCTTGTTAAAGGTACAATTGTAAAGACGTTGCTTGAATTTATAGACTTGAATGGATAAAACCTAGAAACTAGTAGAAGTTTCCATAACTTGGCTATTTAATCCGTTTTTTCTATTTGCCGAAATCTAGGGCTGTGTACAGATCTGCTATCAAAATCAAAACAAAACAAAAATAAAAAATTAAATGTCCGATGTGTAGCTCCGGGATTTATTATTCTTTCATTCCTAAATTATTATGATCTAGTACATTAATCTATTTCCTAGAATGTCTAATTAGAATACGCATAATTAATGAATAAGTGGACGCTGTCAATTTAAAAGAATGTTTAATATTCATGTAGATAATCCCGCCAAAAAGAGAAAGAGTCGGTTAGGGTCATGTCACCTTGTATACAGAGCCAAATCCTCCCTCTCCAAGCTTGTTATCTTCATGGAAATTGCTAGTTGCAGCCTTTATATTTTCCAAATTAAAGATTATCTCCTGGTCCTGTCCGATCTCCGAATCTAGCTCACTATCTAGATTCTCTACGAGGGAGAAGAAAATAACCATTTTTAATAAATATATCTCATTTGAATACAATATAAAAAAAAGCAAAATTACAATTTTGCATGTAACTGGAAATTTCCCCCGAAAACTACCTTTCCTTAAGAGGGCTGGCTTCCATATTAATGCCGACTTGAATTTTTTTCGGATTGGAAACAGGCATAACAGTAACACGATCAACAAGCCGCCTACAATTCCCAAAACTATACCGATTTTATTTGGTGACTTCTCTGCACAGGAGATAAATTTGAGCGGTCAGTCATGTAAAATATTGGGAACTTTAATTTAACAAAGCAAAATAAACCCTATTTCTGATATTGAAAGGATATCAAGGAACAAATAAAGTGAACTAGAAACAGGAGCCATAACATTTAAGGGATCTATGAGCATGAGTTACGGTTTATCTGGGTTTTGTTTGCCCTTGTTCTATGGAATTCGACAGAATACGATAATAATTGAATTTAGCTTGTAAGGTAATTGATATGCATATTACTCGCTGTGGGAGTTGATAACGGTGGGGGAGAGAGCAGTTTGATGGGAGAAGGGGGCGGTGGAGGGGCCGCATCAAAGAATGAGTAGGGTTCGTAACGAGCAAAGCAACTTCCGGACCAGCTAACTCCTCCCCGATAAGTTTCATCGTCCCTAAAAGTCCAATCCATCAGCCCACGAATCGCTGTTGTTAAGCATGTGTTGCAGTCCTCGACAGAAGTTAGATCCCTCCAATACTGCAGGAGGCCGTTTATCGTATAAAATGTAGGGGTAGTTGTTGATCCAGAAGAATATCGTATTGGGGATTGAAGGGCATTTTCTGATAGATTGTTGAAAAGATCCCTAACTGCCGCCTTAAAAACGTCAGGCTCATCTGTGGCCTCTAGTGTATAGTAAACAACCGTTGGATTGGTATCAAGTTCTCCGAAGAAGGAATAGTTGTCGTAGCGTATGAAGCACTTGTCCAGCATATATCTACCGCTACTGGCATTTTTACAATCATCGAGCATGGTGGTATTTGCTTCTTGCGAACAACTGAGGCATTCGTCTTCAGTTGTGTCTCCCCTACATTGAATGAGACCATAAACTGTGTCTGGACTTTGGCCATAGGACGAGTTACTGAAACCATTTGATGATGATGTATTGTCTACAAGATTTTTAAGGAGCATGTTAAGATTATTCTGGAATTTAGCTCTTCTATTTTTGCTGCCGCAGGTTTGCCCTGCAATGCGAAAAATACATGATAACAGAACAACACGGACCAACTGGATATTTTGCTTGGTAGGCGATCTGCATTTTGCCTTCCCCTTGATAATTCTTTCATAGACTAGGCTTTTTAAACTAATATGAAGTTGGGTAGTTGATTTATTCAATTCTTAAGAATGGGGGAGATGATATCTGTTCAACCACACGAAATTTAATCTGTACGCGCATTCGGAAAGTGCAGTTTTGTTTCCAAAACGTATTGTAATTCTGACCTTAAACGTTGTATAAATATAGCTTTGAAATATCTCTTCAGAAAAAAATTGCAAGTAACACGTTGAAAAGTCGTTAAGCTGAGTAGCACGCCCGCACATTGAATTATAGAAGATGTATCGGAATTATGGCCTTCAGAGCTGCTGTGATCACAGCTGATGTATGTTTGGTAAGTAGGTCTTCCGGTACTTCTAGATTGTAAAGCAGGTCTTCATTCATAGGTTAGCGGCTGTTCAACAAAAACGGGTTCAGATTTAATAAAAGTTTGTCAAACAATTTACATAGAAAAACAAACAAGGGTGGCAAGAAAACAATCTTGCCAAGCCAAAATCTAATATCTTTGCCTCCATTTTAACATCAAGCAACATATTGACTTTCTTTAACATCCCCATTACAGAGTGGTAGTTGAGAATCTTCGTGTAGACAAAATGGTAGTTGAGAATCTTCGTGTCAACAGAGAATCCCACAAGCTACCCCATATATAATACCCAAACGCTTGTGCCAATGAAGTTCTTCGCTCCTCTGTAGGAGTATTAGCATAAGTTCAAATAAGAACAAATGCTTTTTGACCCCTAAATTGATTAGCATAGAGAAGAACAAGTATCATATGACACTCATTTTAAAGTTCGATGGAAAAGTATTTTGTCAAAGGTTAATGTTACGAAAGAACTCGTAAATAAGCAACCATTCTAGTTCATGTACACAACATCCAAGTACTTTCACAAGATTACGATGTTGATTTTTTGTGACAAACTTAACATGTTTTTGGAAACTGCACTTTTTCTTGTAAGGACTGTACAAAAAGTTTATTAAAATAATTTTTAAAAATAAAATAAAAAATTTGAAATAATGAATAATATGTTAACAATAAAATTAAAAATTATTAAAAGAAATTAATCTTTATAGAAAATTGAATCGTAAAATAATTTGATAATACAATATATTTAGAAATTTATTTTGTAAATAGTAAAGAAATTAATTTAAAAAAAAATAATGTCTTTGTGTTTGAAATAAGAAAAGGTTAGTTAGGTTTATATTGTGTGGTATATATAGAAGTTTAATATATTTTTATTGATTTAAAGTAAGATTGTAATGATAATCAGCTAAAACAGGTAAAGAAAATGGATCTTTAATAATGATATCAAGAATACAAAAGTCAACAAAAGACATACATAGGAAACAAGACATTAATAATTCGATCAGATTTCCACAATTCATTGAATTTAGAGTTGAATTTCTGGCTTAGATTGTGTATGTTTTTTAGCATCTATAAGAGCAGAGAGCAATAAGCATATTTTTTTACATTTCCTTATTGCTCTCTGCTCTTATAGATGTTAAAAAACATACACAATCTAAGCCAGAAATTCAACTCTAAAGACATTAATAATTCAATTTGAACACTTTTTAAAAAAAAAAAGTTTGACATAATTTGTAAGAAATTTTATGTTAGGGCCTTTGGATTTTTCAAGTTGAAGATTATTTCATTCTTACAAATTTCTAATTTACCCTAATAATTAATTTACATCTTATTAGGACAATTGACTTCAGTTTTCTTGGGGTTACAAATAAGCATTAATGGTTGTGAGTTCTTTGGCTTAGTTTTCTTGAGGTTGTGAATAATCATTAATGATTATGAATACTTTGCCTTGTAGGTGTTTAGCATGTGTCTTCCCTTTGATGATTTAATTAAAATCATGGTATTAATTTAGGTAGAAAGTATCAATCTAGATGGAACATCAATGGTGCATAACTATGAAATTGGCATCACCATTCTTCTTTATACAATCATTTTATTAAGCCGATAGGCTTACGATGGCGGAGACTTCCATCAGATTGTTCTGATTGTCCGGCATTGTCTTATGCCGGCAACGACGCCTGAAAACTCTCCTCAGTTTTCTTGTGATCGCTTGGTTTTTGCCAGTCAATGTGGCAGGTTAACGTGGCCACGCCAGAGAAATAGATGGAACATTGCAAGGCAACTTAGGTTAGATTTTCTTTGTGAATGACAAAATAAAATAAAATCAAATGTGTAGTACATGATCCCATTGGCATCCCATCGGCATTTGTCACATGTTGGCAGAGCTTTTGCATGGCGTGTCTCTCCTATCTACTTTCTTGTTTAACTATGTAAAAATGTATCTCATTAGGGAAATGTTTGGTGGAAACTCTACTGTTGAATCCATACGCGACAATATACTTTCCAATGGGAAATGCGGCCACTCGATTCATCATAATCTTTGTGTTGATAGCGGGAGTAGTTGGATGTGCTTTGTGCATTTCTGGGCTTCATCACTTGTAGTCTTGGACATCGAATGGTGGTTTGGTTTCTGCTGCTCTTATAGCCTGGGGATTTGCTCTCTTAGCCATGGGGGAGGCTAGTTATTCTTTAATTATTTGTTTGAAATTTTTTTTTTATTAAGTAAAACATGTTTCAAAGGGTGCCTGAAACCCAAAACAGAGAGAAAGATCAGAAATAATTCCAAGACTAAAAGGACAGAGCCAAACAAATGAAATAGGCCACTATAGGGCCGTAGAACCAGGTTTTGAAGGGGCCCTTGAACCCTATACACTCATAATTTGAGGGGATACAAAACCCCACTTAGACGAGCAGCTGAGCTATAATATACATGAAACCCAGCAGCACATAAACAATAGCCAGACAACAACTTGGAAATAACAGCCATGCTGTCCAGAATATGACCCAAGGGCTACAACTTAATCCAGAATTGGGGAAGAAGTTGGCTCCCCCACCAAGACAGGTAGCTACTAAAAGGATAGGTAGAATGGATAATATACATTTAAGGATCTCTAGTAAAAATAGTAAGGGTTTTGACTTTGTTTGCAATTTGTTCCTCTAAATATTACTGGCCTTTTTATTTTCCTTATATCATTTTGAATAGTGTTTTCTTTCATATTCTAATGAGGAAATCTATCATAAGAGTACATTTTATGGAAATTTTAGAATGATTGATGAGTCTTTCTTCTTGTGGAGTCATTTTTAGCTTTGTTTATGAAGTGAAAGGTTGAACATTATTTAGTCAAGTTTCTTGAAAGTTGCGCATTTTGTGTATCATTTCCTTTCCATTCATTCCATGGTTTTATCGGCATTTTCGTGGAGATGCTTGGGAATTACCCCACATTGGTCCACCAAGAAATTGAATTTTAATGGCTTACTTATTCTCGCATAGACTATCATTTAGTTTACCATTAAAAAATAACTATTTTCCATGATTCATTTTAGCTTTTAAATTATCAAATCTTGTCTCTCTCATTCTCTTATTTTTTTTATTGTGGGATGTTGATTGTAGTTGGCTAACAAGTAGTGGCATCTTATTTATGAATTCTTTTGGATCATGTTGAAGTTTTTTTAAAAATTGGCTCATTACACAATGTTTTTAATGATCTAATGTTATATACTTATATGATGAGATTTTATTTTTCTAAATAAATTTAAATTTTACATTGAAGTGATGGAGAGATGGTTCTATGATCTTTCACATGTGCAAATGGCTATTTTTTAAATAAAATTTTAGTTTTGTTAAATAAAGATTTTGCAGGAAATCTGGCAAGTTTAGTTGATAACAAAGAATTGTCTGCCTTCTAAGGTCCATGTTTGTCTTTTGCTCTGATTTTTTTGTATTTTTGGGGGAAAATTTTTGATTACTTATTGTATGCAACTCCAGGGCAGTGTTGAGGCTTATTTTAGATGTGGAGATGCCTAGGATAGAATTAAGGTTATTTGGACTAAGCTTTTAATTGGAGAAAATGGAATATGGTCTGCTATAAGAAAATAGATGGTGGGGGATTCTCCAAGGTACCTACATTTGGTGTATTGGAATGCATTGTTGTACAAAATAGATCTCAAATAATTATTAGAATTAGTTTTGGTTCTATATCGCATCCATTTTGTGTTTTTCCCTTTATTAAACATGGGATTTAGCAGAGTTTATAACGATGTAGAAGAGGAGCAAATTGTTGTACGAACAATGGAGAATATGCAAGCCTACAACATTATAGCCCATGTAGGTACCCATTTAGCTTTTGATTATAGTTTTAGGGAGCCATGATCCACTGCAAAGTTCTTATATAGTCGTTGTAGAGAAAGACATTAATTTTGCGTGTTAGCTTTTTATAGAGACCCCAAATGGGGTTGTTTTCCTTGCTACTAGATCTTGATATCATGACTTAGTTTAGTTGTAAGTTTGAACTTGCATTAGTGGAAGGTTTTGTAGCATTATATGGGTGCCTAAATTTCATATTTGATCAATACTTCTAGGGGATTACAATCTGTGGGATCATCGTGCGAAAGATGAATCAGAGGATAATCAATAGTAGGAGGGTGAGGCGGTATTGGTATCCCTGGTTTTAAAGCTCATTCTCTTAAACAGTTGGATGACCTCAAAGGATGAGATAGTGTTTGAGAAGCTGTTGATATAACCAGTGAGGACATTATATCAGAATGAAAAATCATGGATAGGTTGCTCTTGGATAAATGGACTGATGATGATGGTCATGTCCTACTCATTGGATATGGTATTTACTATTTTCCTCTTGAATTTTAATTCATTCTTCTTCAAACTATAATACCCATATAAATAATAGTCGCAATCATATTGGCTTTCTTTAATGTGAGGCATGTTTTAGTCCTTTAACCCTATTTTGAGGGTGGCTTGCTTATTACATTTTTTGGTAGCTTAATCCCACCTCATAGACGAACTTAATATACTAGGGGAAGTTTTTTTCTTGTCACTTATATTGATAAAGGAAATTATTTGTTAATGGTTGGTAATGATGGATTCATTCAGCTTCACTTACATAGTATATTGGGCTAGGACAAGGTGCCAAAACTACATTTGAAGATGCCCATCAACTCTCACTTCTTCTCCAAGTTGAGAGTCAACCTTATTTTTCAGAGGAAAGCATTTGAGATGTTGTCAAACTGTAATTTATCATAAAGTGATAATGTTTGATAGATGTTGTGTGAATAACTTCTATAGACTCAATTGAGATCTATATTACAAAATATTATTAGTAGCTTTTGATTCTGAAATTTTAGCAGGTTTGAAGAGATAAGAATTCCTCAGATGAAAAAAAAATGTAGTAGTACGCAACCTAGACCATAAGACTTCAAAAATTTCAATCTAAGTGGTACCAGAATTTGACAATGGAAGAAAGAATAAGAATGTATGAGGAATACACAAAATGGGCTCATTCATATGCCAACAAGAAAGAGGGTGACCCTTACTATACCTATTTCAAGTGAATTTGTTTCTATAGTTGTTGGTCGGGTAATAATGTCTTGTATGTTTAAGCTTTATATGAGGAACCGAGTAAGATTCTCAAATTAGTCCTATCCTCCTGTCCAGTTAGACAAAAGGCTAGCACAAGACTTGTAAATCTACATCATTAATGATTATTTTACAAAATGCAAAGTAGATATCACAATTGGATTGGATGCACCTTTTGTACACTAGCAAATTTGAGATACTTCAGTGAACTCCAAATTAAATTGACTTGCTAAAGTGAAATATAGTAGTAGTAAATATTTTTTATACTTTGACCAACTCCTAATCATTTAACTTTTTACTTGGAATCTAATGTAATGTAAAGATTTTATCTATAATAGAAGGTCAATGACTTGAGCCAGTCCTATTCAGCTGTCATACGTTATAAAATTGATTTGTTGTAGATATTGTATTTCATTTTTCACCTTAATGCATTGGATGGTATAATTCATGTGTGATTAGGGGCTGATTTCTAAATGATTTGCAAGTTTTTATTAAGAATATAATATATTTTCTTTGAAGTTTCAGTGCAATTGAGAACCGTAAATTATAGAGGTTGAATTTTAAATTTTTTGTTGTTTGATTTGAATTCCTTAAAGCATGATAGTAGAAGTGATTATTATGGCTTTGACATATAACAAGATAACCATTGTGCCTTTAATATGATGTAGCCTACCAAGAAATATGAAAGAGATACTATGGGTCATGGAAGCCACACTACTTCTACTACAGCTAGATGATATGTGAGTAATATGATCTTTAATAGTTTAGCAGCAGGAGGTTCACGAGGCATTGCACCTTTGGCTAGAATTGCAGTATAAAAAAATTTTTGGCAGCCAGGATGTTATGATTCTAACATATTAGCTTCATTTCATGATGCAATCAAAGGTGGAGTAGACATTTTGTCTTTGTCATTAGGTCTTGATATTCTTGAAAATGACTATATGAGTGATGCAATTGTAGTGACATCATTTCATGAAATACAAAATGTAATTACAATGGTTTGGTTAGTAGGGAACCACGAAACTCCTTCTTGATGCAGAGTGCACTGCAAGAAAGTCTTGATGGGCTCCTACTCCTATTCACTTCTCCAAGCTTCTTCCTTAATCATTCCAACTCCAAAAATGTCCTAGATAAGGATGCCTCCTTAATTTTCTAAGGGTTTAAGATGCTCCCCTTATCCTTTATAGGCTTTCCAAATCAAGTTGTAAAACTTTATAATTTCTCCTTTAGGGATACTTTCCCTGAACCATGCCAACTAGGATAAACCTTCACCAGAAACTTGGGACTCCTATTCTAAGTGATTGAAGACTTCAAATAGACCCCAAGGGCCAAGAATCAACCACTGGTTTTGGTCTTGGAGACCCTAGGGTAGTCAAATCCTAAATGAGCTAGGATTCCTTGTAGCCCTAAACAAAGGGTTTTTGGGACACAAATTTTCATTGCAGAAGGATATAATGGATCTGATTGGGTTTCTAGACACTCTTTATGGATTTTATAAACCCCTCAAAGCCCTAGCACCTCACTCCACTCCTGCACCCTTGAACTTCTCATAAAACACACAGACCTAATTAGCCAGATTAGGCTTGGTTTGTTAAGTGGTTGAAGATGGGTTGATGGAGTAAATTTAAAGCCTTGGATGGAATCCCCTACCCAAAATTAGTCTAGAACCACCCTTGTTTTGATGCTTCTAAACACATATTACACATGCATGTGACTACACCAAAAAGTCAGGCTAATTACATAGAGATAATTAGCCTAGGGCTTGCTCTCATAAATAATAGGACTAAGAGTGAGTGTCTGAGATTTAGGATTATTGAAGACCATGATCCTAACTTGAATTTTCCAAGTGGTTGAGCAGATCCACTAGATAAATCTCAAGTTAGGATCATATCTTTGTGACTAACCTAGTAAACCTTGGTTTCTCAGACAGTGACCAAGTAAAATCTATAACTTTTTACTAACTTAGAAAAAGCACTTCAAACCAACTGGAATGTTCAATAAACTCAAAGCATTACCAAATTCTACAACTAGATCCTTAAGATGAATCCGTACCAACCTGTACAAAGAAAAAATGACTTAAAACACTCTTTTATTTCCTCTTGTGAACATCAAACTCCGTATACAGTGTATTATCTCCTCCTAGGAAGGCATCACATCTCCTAATAGAATCATATAGGCATTTTAGATGCTTCAAAAAGTGGGAGATTTTGGTTAGAAAGAATTTTTCATTCTTCGAGCAACATTTTGCAAAAGTTGGTCATGCAATATTTTGAAAAAGACAACTTTTTGGCAACATAAGAGAAAGTTGCTATTTTTGGTAAATGCTAAACTTACCGACCCCCAATGATGTGGGGGAGGTTAAAATAAAGACAAGAACCTATCTAAGGACATAAAACACAACTTCTAACCCAACGCTAAAATTAGCAAATAAACATGATCTAACTCTGGTTTCAGGAACCTGGGTTTATAACTCACCTTAGGTCATTTAACTTACATCATAGACCCACACAACCACACACACACAAGGGTGATCTCACAGATTCACCTTATTACAAACACAAAAGAAAGAAATTAGAAACTTTTAGGAGGTGCTGGGCTGCACCATACTCCTCACAAAAAAATGAACTCAAGTCTCTTGAGTTGGGAGTTATTCAAGTGGGTAACCTGTCTTCTTAATATCTTCAAGGGTCATCCAGGTAGCATCTTCAATGGGTTGGTTTTTTCATTTGATTAAGTACTTATAGTAAGTGCCTCTCCTAGTTTTCATGTTCACTCTCTTGTCTAGGATGCTTTCAATCTCATGGATAGTGGCTTGGGGCATGTCTTTAAGTGTGGGAGGCTCTAGAGTATCTACAAGTTCATCAGTACTAGCAACACCTTTGTAGGCATAGATATTTGCAACATTGAAAATAGGAGATAATCCAATGTGAGAAGGTAGATCAATCTTGTAGGCATTATTGCCACATTTCTTTAGAATTTTGAAAGGGCCAAGATTTTTCATCATAAGCTTTGTGCATTTCTCTTTGGGTATTCTCTCCTTCTTGAGGTGAATCATTACCAAGTCTCCCACTTTGAACTATGAGTCTCTCCTCTTTTTTTTCAGCCTGTGTTTTGTACTTCTTAGTGGTATGCTTCAGTTTGGTCTGCACTTGGTCATGTATGTTCTTCATTACTTCTTCAAAATCTTCTGCTAGTGCACTTCTTTTATCCATGTCTTTGATATCTCTAATTTCTAGTACCCCTCTAGGGCGAGTTCCATAGACAATCTGAAATGGAGTTAGACCAATACTCCTATTGACTGAATCATTGAATGAGAACTCTACTTGTGCTATGATATTATCCCAAATGGCTCCATGTCCTTGTGTGAGACATCTTAAATGGTTTCTAAGGGACCTATTTATGACTTCAGTCTGTCCATCAGAATGTGGATGATATGAAGATGACTGAGAAACATTTGTTCCTATTTTTCTCCATAGTTTCCTCCAAAAGTGGTCTAGAAACTTAGGATCCCTATCTGATATTATTGATAGCGTTAATCCATGAAGTCTTACAACTTCTCTAAAAAAACAATCCTGCTATGTGGGATGCACCATGAGTTGTCCTACAAGGAATAAAGTGTGTCATCTTTGAAAATTTGTCAACTATAACATAAATGCTATCAAAGATAGACTTGGCCTTTGGAAAACCTAGGAAAAATTCCATACTTACTGAATCCCAATGTTTTGAATGGATGGGTAAAGGAGTGTACAAAATAGCACTAGAGGTGTGTCCTTTGGCTTGTTGGAAAACTGTACAACATTCCATAAAACTCCTAACATCTGTCTGCAATTTGGGCCAGTAGTAGAATCTTCTGACCAGTTCCAATGTTTTTTCCACCCCAAAGTGACCAACTAGGCTTCCACAATGCTTCTCTTTGATAATTTTCTCCCTCATAGATCCCTTTGTGACACATAATGAACTCCCTTTGAAAAGAAGACCATCTTGCACAATAAACTTTGAGAAATCAGTGTGGTATTTGTCTGCCATCTCAGTACAAATTTGATAAGCCTCTTTGAATTCTTCATCTTTAACATACATATCCTTCATGGATTGAACCCCAACACTCTCAAACTAGATGGTTTGAGTAGTTAGGTGTCTCCTGCTGATAGCATCAGCCACTTTGTTTACAATCCCTTTCTTGTGCTTGATAGAAAATTTATATGACTATAATAATTTCATCCACTTCACATGTCTGTGATTAAGATTCTCCTGCTTGTTTAGAAAGCTAAGTGCATGGTTATCAGTAAAAAAAACAAACTCCTTGGGTAACAAATAATTCCTCCACTTCGTAAGTGACCGAACTATTACATACATTTCAAGATCATAAGTAGAGGACTTTTGTTTAGCTTCATGGAGCTTTTCACTGAAAAAATAAACTAGCTTCCCTTTTTGGCTCAAGACTCCCCCAATGGCTTTATTGCTTGCATCACATTCTACTTTAAATACTTTGTGAAAGTCTGGTAGAAATAGGATAGCCTGATCTACAATCTTTTTCTTCAACAACTCAAAGGACTCATTAGCTTCATTAGTCCATGAAAATATACATTTTATTCCATCTTTTATGGTGTTGATAATGGGAGCACATATGCCACTAAAATTTCTAATGAATTTCCTATAAAAGATAGATAAACCATGAAAACTCTTTACCTCTAAAGGATTAGTAGGAGGTGGCCATTTAAGAATGGCTTCAACCTTGGAAAGATCCATTTTTAGACTGTTCTTGGAGATCACAAAATCTAAGAACACAAGTTCTTTTTGAAGGAACACACATTTCTCTATATTTATCTTCAATTTCTCCTCATGGATTTTTCTCATTACCATGTTCAAATGCTTGAGGTTTTCCTCTTTTCTCCTGCTAAAGATAAAAATGTCATCAAGGTATAGAACAACAAATTGTTAAGAAAAGGCTTCAATACCTCATTCATCAATCTCATAAAGGTGCTTGGAGCATTGGAAAGAACAAAATGCATCACAAGTCATTCATAGAGGGCCTTCTATGGTCTTAAATTTTGTCTTCCATTAATATCCCTCTCTAATTCTTATCTGATGACAGCCACTCTTGAGATCTATCTTGGAGTAGTAACTTGCACCCTCCAAACAGTCCATCAAATCCTCTATTCTAGGCATAGGAAACCTATATCTGATGGTTATCCTATTGATTTCCCTAGATTCTGTACATAGTCTCCATGTACCTTCTTTCTTGGGTGCTAGGACTACAGGGTAAGCACAAGGAGTCACACTCTTCCTAATGAGGCCTTTTGACAACAATTCTTTAATCTATCTTGCTATCTCTTGATTTTGTTCAGGGGTCATCTTATATGCTGCCTTGTTTGGAAGAGTTGCCCCTATTATGAAGTATATGCAGTGACTTACTTCTCTTTCAGATGGCAAAGACTCTGGTGTGCTTTCAGCTATAATACCCTTATATTGGTCTAACAATGCTTTAACCTCTTTGGGACCTACATCTCTAGTAGGGGCTTTAGCTTTTGGTTCTATCATAGATGCTTTCTTGGGCCTCACTACTAATGCAAAACAAGGTGTATCCCTTACCTTTTATTCTTTCATGAACTCTTTCTCTCCTATATGCATGATACTGCTAGCAACATGTTTTTCTTTTTTCACAGTCAAGGAATGTGTTCATACATAATCAACACCATCCTTAAATATAGTATAGACATTGGACTTTCCATCATGTTTAGAATTTACAACATATTTCTAAGGCCTTCCTAATAATAAATGACATGCATCCATCTCTGTGATATCACATAGAACCCTATCTATATACTCCCCTATCTTGAAATCTACCCAAAATTGTTCATTGATGATGGTTTGTTTTTCTTTTGTCAACCAAGAAGCCTTATAAGGGAAAGGATGAGGGATCACATACAACTTTAACTTAGTGACTAACTCTCTAGATGCAATATTGACAGTAGATCTAGAGTCAACTATAAGTTTGCATACCTTATTGTTCAGCTTGCAGCTTGTCCTGAATAATGAATTCAACTAACATCTTTTTCCATGTTGAGATAGGGTTCTTCCCATCCTCCACCCTTTCATTTTGCAAAAAATTCCACCAACTTAAGGCAGGGCCTTTCACTCTAGATTTTGCAACTTTAACCTTCTGATTCTCATAGATGTTGTCATATTCAAAGTAGTTCTCTAAAGCTTCCACCCAATCCATGCATTCTTCGGGATCCATTTTTCTACAAAACATGGGCATGTTTGACTTTTGATCTCTTCTTCCAACTCTCTCAAGAGCTCCAAGAAGTTTTACTACTTCTTCTTCTTGATTGTTTGGGTATTGGATTCTTAGATTGGCCAAGGCTTCTGTAAATAGATTAAACTCAAGTTAACCTTCTAGAAGGTGAAATTTTAGTGTATCACCTTTGGAAGATGATGATGATGATGATGATGCTGATATAGGAAGGTTCAGAATTGCATCCACGAACTGACCCTCCTCTTCTCCTTCTTCTAGTACAAAGATATCTCCTAAATGATTGTTGGGGTAGCTTGGTTGTATGTGGTACCATAGAAAGATCCTTATCTTGGTCTGATGTGCTTGGTGAAGGCTTTGGAGGTGTTGTTCCTTTTACCTATTGATTGGTAGTGGAAATCTCCTCATTAACCTTAGCTTTATCTAAAGCTTCTCCTTCGATATCCTTTGGAGTGGAATCACCTTGCTTCTCTTCTCCACTTGCATCTTTATACTCTCCATATTTTACCTTGTTTTCTTTATTTGTGCTTTTATGCTCCTCTTCACCCTTATCCTCAGGTATGCTTGCATCATGGTTAGGTGACTTCTCCTTTTCTGAGATTATATTTATAGCTTGTATCAATAATGACATTTTTCCTAGTATACTAACCTGTGCAACATCCTTTGTTGTGTCTTGTTCCTTTTCTTCTCCTTGATTTGTGGTAACAGTGACATCTTCATCTACTTTTACCTCATCTGCAAGATCACCTCTAGTGATATCTATTATACTTGTATCTATGATTTTTTTATCTATAGTATCCCCTAATGATTGTATAATCTGTGGTATGTCATCCATGGCCTTGGTTGCCTGTGTTGTCTGATCAACTGGATTGACATCCTCAACATCATTTATTAAGATGTGTTCAGGGCTCGGTGTAGCCTCTTTTTCTTCATTGTGAGGAGTGTCGGTAATGGTGAATACCTTATCAGGGCTTGTATCCTCCTTATGTTGATTTAGTATTTCTCTCCAAGCTTCATCATTTTCTTTGTCAACCTATATTAGGCTTCCCTATAGTACTTTTTAGGCTCTCAATTTTTTTGAGAACTTCTTTGAATGCTTCTTCATCATTTCATCAATCTCTTCCATCTTAGACTCAGGTGGCATAATTGAAACTAGGGATCTTTCCCTTATTTGTTTTTTAGTATTCAATGCATATGCCCACCTTGCTAATAACTTGTCAGAAAGTTCTTGTGGCATCGTCTTATCAAATTGTATAGGTACGTATTTGAATACACACATTGTCTTGATGATGGCTTCTTCTAACTTATTTTAATCCTCAGTTTTCAAAGTTAGCCATTGTCTAATCTTAGGATCTGATATTCTTCCTGACTTGATGATTGATGCAGAAATCTTATCAATTGTGGTGGTGGTACCCTAAATTTTGAGAATTTAGAAATCCCAATCCATTATCAAGAAGAAATTTTCTCCATACTAAAAAAATTAAAGGAAGGAAGCTTTATGACACAAATAAATAGAACTAACTAATCGAAG
>MU226574.1:226640-242461 GCA_018584345.1 Thuja plicata | reverse complement strand
AAGAAATCTCTCTCTCTCTCTCTCTCTCTCTCTCTCTCTCTCTCTCTCTCTCAGTATTTTGGTAAAATCTTTTCCTTTGCATACTCTCTTGGATTCTTTCCTTCTCATTTTCATTATTTTCTTTATATTTCTAACAACAATGATAACTCTATGATAAAAGGTTTACAACTTGACCTTGATCTCCTAGATTGCATGTTTTCAATCAGTTAGATTTATTAAAACAATTACATATGCCTTACTTGCCCCTCAAGAAATGGATTTAAAGCTAAGATTTAAGCTAAATATAAAACTCAAGTGTTTTATCTGACATGTGACTCAGATCCACATTTCTCATAAATAAAACTGTCTCTCGATAGACTGGTGCTCAGGTTTCTTTTCAGTCTTTCCTTGGTGATGTCTCTGTAGACATTTTGCTTCTCAAGTTGCTCTATAGACTAACTGTCAGTGTTCACTATGAACTTGTCTGTCGGGTTCCTCTGTGAACTTGTTTATTGGGTTCCTCTTTGAACTTTTCTATTGGGTTCCCTTGTACTTAACATGTTCAGTGACCGAGCTGTGAACTGCTATGTCAGGTTGCACTATAAACTTGTCTTTCGGTGATCATGTTATTGATAGTTTAAAAATTGTTTCCTTTGTATACTAATGAAATAATATGATCATCAAGAAATTGATGAGTTTTGCATATACTGAGAGACAGTGAACACCGAGTAAAACATAATGTATACCAAGCACAATGTTAACCGAGAAAGGGATCACTGACACAACAAGGTATTGACTGAGCAATTAATTTAAATCGAGGCTGACTAGAATGTTAAGTTGGAAAATTGATGATTTCAAGGTAAAAGATAATTTTTTTATTTTGATCAAATGTTTATAAAAATTCAAAGAAGATCAGACGACAAAGATTGAAACATGTTTTTAACACAACTGCCAAGGAAGGATCAAGCGGGAAAATCAATGATTGAGATTAAGCGGAAAATTTTGAAGGATGAAAATTAATTGAGACATGATGTCTATATAAGAGACAATAGATTCATTTTCAATCACATGATGCTATGATGCACACATGCGAAATTTATGAATGACTGATCAAACTAGTTAATGATACAACCAAGCATTTTTCTGCAGACATTCCTAAGCAAACAGAGGAAACAAAATTACCTAGTAGAACTGATTATGGTGAATCAGATGAACTTAAGTGAACTAATTGATCAGTGGTATTATTTACTTAGCATAGATATGAAAATCAGAAAAACAAAGTTGTATTTGAATCATATCATTACTGTATCAATTTAACTATTGTTATAGATAAATCTCTTAAGAAAGTAGGATAGTGAAAGTCTTTATTATAAGATTCAGAGAATGTTGAGTGTTTTCTTGTTGACCCCATAGTGAATGCATGGTCAAGAGAGAATTGTTAGTTTTAAATCCTCTAACCAGGTCACATTTAATAGTGTGGATTGTAACCTTTAACAGGGTTGTCTCTTCATTAAGCTATCTTTAGAAGAGTGAAAAGATTATAGATTACTGGTCCTGGGTGGTTTTTCCCTTAGCAGGGTTTGCACGTTAAAAATCTATGTGTCAATGTGCATGAATGTTGTGGATTGTTATTTTACTTTACACTTTATTTTATTGACCTAGATTGCTAATCATAGTATTAATTTAATAACATTCAATAAACACTATTGACTAACGTTTGAGATACAGAATACATTTCACCGAGCTGATTTATATGATTGAATTTTTTTTCTTATACATCTAGAGGAATTCGGGACTGTAGGATAATTGCAGAGGAAATTGAGTCTAACTGATTCACCCCCCCTCTCTCATTTATTCTAACACATCTCCACCATGGGAATTTGATGACCTATGGTGTAATTATCACTTGTATTATGTCCTTCTAGATATTATCAAGTTATTTTAGTGACTATGCAGGGAGATGGGAGAAACAACAAGCCCTAGATGTATATCCTCATGTATGCACCTTTCCAGAATATACGCAATAGTGTTTAACTCTTTGAGAACCATGCACCAAGGGCTTAAATCATGGATCTAACATTTTTTTAGCATCCTCTAAATGTTACAATTGGTTTTTGAAGGAGATGCCCTCAATAGTTGGTACTTCCTTTACAAATGGAGGCCTAATTATCCCTTTGGTCTAGAATAAAATCGGTAAACCTTTTCTCTGGTCTTGACCTTCACACCTTGCTACTTCAATTTTAACCTAATTTCCATAAAGGGTATCTATATCTATGATCAATTCTCCAAGTCATTTGATACTTTAAAGAGTTAAGTCATTTTTTAGTCTATTTAGGGCTACAACCAGTTTGGAGGCTTATAGAAGGAACCCTATCAGAATAATTCCTTGAGGTCTCCCAATAGGCGGGGCATGTTTTTTTGTTCTTATAATTGACCTTGACCAATTAGTTTAACTCCTATAAGTGTTCCTTGACATTTTTCCTTTTGGGAACCAAGTTTGTTATACATCTTTAAGAGATAGCATGAAGCAGTGTGACAACCATCTTGAACTGGTTTTTGTGCCTTTTTTTCAAGGTGGATTTTAGTTTGAAGATGTTTTGAAGGTGTAAGTCTAGGCTCAGAGGCTTGGTGTCTTGAAGCCCCATTTAAAAGTTTTTGGAGGACAAATTTTCCTAATTCCTTCATCTACCCTAGCACTTACATCATATATGCTAACAATTATTTTTTTATGCATAGCTAGAGTGTCATTCATCTTACAAATAAATATGTCTTGCATTTAAATACTAGACACATACATTTGAGGTATGACTTCATTTGGTTGGTATTGGATGATGGACAGTTAAGGATGGAAAAGATACATACAGATGAAAATCAAGTGGATATGTTTATGAAGGCACTCACAAGGGAGAATGTGAACTCCTCTTTAGCTTCATTTGGTTTTCATGACTTAAACAATAATATAGAACATTGGGTTCTAATCCTAACAAAACATCAAGTCCCTTTTTCTTTAGGTAGAAGAGAAGAGGGAACCACATTAGGTTGAGATATGACTTGAGGGAAATGTTTATATAAGAAATATGAGGTCTAATAGAAGTACATATAAGAGGTCTAGGTGGTGTAGGAAGAATTCTACGTCTATGGAAAATATATGGAACATCTTTAGGTTCACTAAGTTCACAAATATTTTGGACTTTGTATGCTTGGTATGAATGAAAAAATTGTTTGGACGGGTTTGAGTTTGTTAAGGCATGGAAGAACAAAATAAATTAAGGTAAACTAAATCTCAAGTCTTTGAGGGCTAGTAAAGACTATGGTTAACAGTCATGATTTCTCCATTATAAGGAAATTTTAGGAATTTATGAATAGGAGAAGCCATGAATTTCATGGATGTAATCCAAGGAAGACCAAGTTTCACTTGAAATTGATTAGAAGTTGGGATGACAGTAAAGGTAAAATCTATAGTTTAAACACCAAATTTGGTAGAAAAAGGAAATGAAACCATTGGAAAGATAAAGGACACCATTGCAAATTTAGATCATAACATCATATCTATAATAGAAATCACATTGTAATCATTTTGTATAAATATTTTCTTCAAAAATCACCTTCACCATGCAATTGGGATCAATAAGGAAACCATGGGAAACAAGGTTAGCAACCCTTGCAACAATGTAAATGGGACTGTTAGGTGCTTTAATTGTTTCTATAGGATCAAAGGTAATGCAAGGCTTAGATGGAGGTTTAGGTTTAAATTTCTCAACTTGCTTGACAACATGATTAGCTTCATTAATTTTGGTTTCATATTCAATGCATTTAGAGGAAGAAGAAGGTTGGGTAATGGTATTGGTTGAATGATATGGAAAAGGATTGGTGTAGGTTTACAAATTTTAGTTGGGAAGTGCTACAGATTTGTTTCCATGATCATTTTCATGTTCAACATATATAACTTTAAAATAATTAAGTGCTTGGATCATATTTTTTAAATGATAGTTGTGTTCAGTATCATGATCAAGTTGACGATGGTATTAGCAAAAAGATTTGGCATTAAAATATTTGGGCAAAGGTTTGGATGTGTCAATTGATTTCATAGGAGGAAGTGTTAACACATTAGTATTAATTAACTTCAACATCACATTATGAAAATATTGAAAAATCTTAGTGTAATTACACGAAGGTTTCAAAAAAGATGATAAAGGAGCCAGACCTTTGGATGTTGTTGCCACTTTTTCATAAACAATGTTTGATGAATTGTTGATTTTGATGAAGTTTTTCTATTTTTGAAATTTCTTAAAATTAGTTGATGTGGCATCACTCTTATTAAAACAAAAAGGAGTCATTGGAATGCTACTTTCAATTTCACTCACTTGAAGTTAATAATGATGAAACAATAAAGACAATTGAGGAAAAAAGAGAATTCAGAAAGAAGGATCTTATCTCTAATGTTTTTTTGTAAATTAGAAATATATGCATTGTACATCAATATAAGGAATAGGATAAGAAATATGAGCATCAAACTACTTAAATCTACCAATCAATTCACTAATTGTTTCTTTAACACCTTGTTTACAATGCATCAAATTAGTCAAAGAAATTTGAGGACCAATGTTGTTTTGAAATTGTTGAATGAAAGAATCAGCAAGGTTGTGAAAGAAATCAATAGAATAAGGAGGCAAAAAAAAATACCATTACAAGGCCTTGTCTCGAAAGGTTCTAGTAATTTTTTTTTCCAAGAACCTATGGTCATGTGAGAAATCACTATACAAGGTTTGAAAAGTTTTCAGATCAGTCAAAGGATCGCCCTTACCATAATAAATCTCAAGGTGAGGAATCTCCATATATCGTGAGATAATAGTATGGATAATAACCAAAGAAAAAGGACTAGAATAAATTCAAAAGTAGGAATGTTGAACATGGATTGAGTCATGCATGCAAGTTTTTGCTATGAAGAAAACATAGTTTGATCCAAGCTATTAATGGTAGGATCAGTATAAATCATGGTAGGAGGAGAAACATGAGAATTGTTAGGAGCATTGTTGGAAATTGAAGGAATGGTTGATTATGGAAAAGAGACACTAGAGTAAGTAGGCATGGATGAAGGAAGTGAAATACATGGAACACTTAAAGTAGTAGAATGAAGAATAGGATTAGGAAGACTCACAAGTTCAAGATAGGAATTTTTAATTGAATTTTTTATGATAGTTGGAGAATAAGTGGATACACTGGGTATGGAAGAAGAAATAGGAAAGGAAGTTTCAACATTTATAGTAGGTCAAATGAATCCTAACTCTTGAGAACAATCCTTAATATGTTTGATATTGGTATCATTGAGATTTTAAATTCTACATAAGAGGTTAACACCATGTTCATAATTAAGAATAAGTTTCCTTAAGTCTTCTTCAACGGAAAGAGCCTCAGGATTATATATTTCTTAACCTAACCATTGTTCAAACTTATTAAATTCATGGGAAATTTATTGGACTTGGATAGGAAGAACACTTAATTTTTCATCTTCATCATGAGAATAATGAGAAGAGGTGTTCTTTGTGAAAGGATTGATATCATTAAGGTGCATGTTGGTCTCATCAAGATTTATAAGAAAGAAGGATGGCTCAACATGAAAGGAACCCATAAGTCTATGGATTCTTCTAATCAGAATGATATAGATTGGACTCAAATTTATAATACTCATGCATAATGGAATGAAAGGAAAAATAAAATGCAATTATGATATTTGAAGGAGAATACAATCAAATTCAAACACTTAATGTAAGGAATTCACAAGGAGATTTGATTATGATAAAGAAAAACATTCAATATGAAGCTAGAGATCTAGATGCATAAAATATAACTAACACAATGCATACAAATACATCTATATGCAAAAATGCATAAAATGAGCATGGGTGATCCCACAAAGTTGTGTCCCACTTTTAGGCACGAAGAAAAATCACGCGGATGATTTTTTTCATTTTTGACCCCTTCGAGCGAATGGGGGTGTTCATGCGAAGGGAAAAAAACCCCTTCACGCAAACTAGAGGAAATGGCGGGTTCGCTTGAACTAGACCCAATTTGAGCAAACCTTGTGAATGAACAAAAAACAATAAATTTGCACAAATTTTCCATGGGGGATTTTCTAGAATGGGTTTCTCTCTAACCCCCTTCGCTAGAAGGGGTGTTCGAGAAAAACCCCTGAATTTGGCCTTCCTCTCCAAAGCCAACAAATTTCTGCAAATTTTTTCCCTTTGAAGGTCTCAATCAAGGACCAAATAAAACAGTCTTCTAAAACCCAAATGACAAGTGATGCTACTCAAAAAAAGATTTAAAATGACTATGATTTCAATATATATTGAGTTCATTGTAACTTTCTATTTTTAGTTTAATTAAACAGAGGTTGTCTGGCAATTTAGAAACCTCTCTCTTCGATGCTTCGAGAAAAATAGTAAATTAGGAAAAAAAATTATGAAAAATATGTAGGAAAAGAGTATTTGTGTTACCGTTATATTAACAAAAAAAAAAGAATTTCGATATATACAGATCAAGTTAGAGCGATCCAAGAGACCTTATGTCTAAATTACAGTTACTGTCTCTTTAGAACTTAATAAAGTATGAAATATTGACCAAAAATGAATGAAACCAATTGCATCCTTTAGATATTGAAGTTACAAAAATAACCTATAAATAATAACATCGTTATCATATTAAAAAAAAAGTTATGCTAATCCAAGTGACAGGCACTCCTTAAAAATACTATTTTTTCACACAAACCACTTTTCAAAGGAGAAGGATAAAAAAATTTAAGTGAGTTTTAATTCAAAAAAATATATATATTTAGAAACTAGAAATAAAATTGTAAAAGACTCTAGTTTACATCATCTTCAATTTCCTAATAGTTTTGCAGCAACAGGTGTTTGAAAGTGAATTTTTTCCTTAGAATGTTGATCTCAGTGTCAAAGTTAGCCAAAAAGTGGGACACACTATTGTGGGACCACCCACATGCATATTAAACCAAAATTAGAAGAGGAAATTTCATAGGGTAGGCTCACCAAAATTTACAATACAAAATGGTGAGAAGTGCTAGGAGTTTAGATCAATCGCTAAATTATAAAATACATTGGGTGATTACAGTTTCCCCTCTTTGAGTTGATGTGAAATCAACACATTGATTCAAAGAATGTCTGATGTTGACTTCAGAGAATAGTTTCATATAGAGCGATGAAATTACATTTGATTTGATGATTGATAATTTTGAGCATGATTGGATGAAACTCCATTGATGGTATCAATCCTAAACTTGATTGACCAAAGACGGATAGTACCAACTTTGAACTTGATCGAATAAAGGTCAAATAAAGAGATTAGTTTCGAACATGATTGAACTAGAACTGATAGTACTAACTCTGAACTTAAGTGAACAAAGGTCAGTAAGAAGTCATTCATCAATTTGATGTGATGAAGAGAAATACTTGATAGATTGATTTGAAATGGTTAAGGCACCACAAGCATAGATAACCAACCTGATGTGATACTCTGACAGTCCCAACTTGATTGAAGTAAATTGATAGGCTCTATTGGTTTTGATGATGTTGATTGGAATAGTTATTTCATGAAGTCATTTTGATAAATAATATATTTTGGAATCCTTGATAGATTCTAAGTAAAAAGCTGATTGATTTTAGGTATGATCATGCTCCCTTAGGAACAAAATCAAAATAAAAAATTATTGAAATCCTTCTTTGAAGTGTGAACATTGTTGATAAATCGATGTGAGACGAGATTGGATTAAGAAGAATGTGCAAAGAATTGATGAGGAAAAGACATGAAGCATAACTGTGTTGATAGGAACACAATGTGACCAAGTTTGACTACCGTAAGAGCAAGATGTGAGAAAATTTAAATGATGTTTGACCAATATTTTCATGATTTAACCTATATCAGTTGCTAAGGAACAATGGAAAATGATTCTGTAAGCCTTACGTATCATTTTTTTGTAAATTTTGATCAATTCTACATTTTCTGGGAGGGTGTGGATAATATCTTCAAAAATTTTACTACAGTGCCATAACATACTATCTTCATGTTTGATTTCATTCTTGATAGATTTGATGACAAACTGTTGTAGTTTGGACAATCTTCTTTATGTTCCCTAGGTCAAAACGATCCCAAAGGGGGTTAAAATAAGCCCAAAAGGTCAATTTACCTATTCATTTTCACTTTTTAACTTAGTAATCCCTTGATCTCTATAGATAAGATGGTGGTCCTAGTGGAGAAACATCATTTTGAACTCGGTCAATGCCATAATAGAACCGTGCACTATGCACCTCCGGTGAGTACCCAAAGACCTTTCATTTTATGCTTTTCAGTTGAAATTTTGGCATGTTTAGCAATATTTATAGGCCGTAGAGTCTAGGGTCATCCAAGATTCTGGATCACACTTGGTAAATCCTATGTTGCATCTATAAAATATAGAAAAATATTGTATCACATCCCATCAAAACTGGATCACATCCTATGTTCATTAGAGGATTGTATTTGGTTAAGTTTTGCCCCTAGTTTTAGCCAAATTTCTAGTATCGCACCCTATAGAAACATGATCGCAACTGACATGCTGAGTCGCATCCTATAAAAACAAGATCATATATAAGACTGAGGATCACCTCCTATCTAAAGAGGATCACATCTATTAAATCAATTGGCCCATTTAAGAACAAGGTTGCATCTAGTAAAAAGATTTTTTTTAGCAAACCAGTGAAGTTGTTCTATCGTGTTGTCAATGATGATTATTTGTTTGATCTATTAGTTATCTCTATAGAGTACTTTCACCCATGACCTGATGTCTATGTGAATTTATTCATTGTAGACAAGATTAGGTATATATTCTCTCTATTTCCTAAGACTTTTTTGTATATTTGTGTTAGCGGGGTAGCTGACCAATGATGAGCAACAGATTGTGGCTCGTCTAGGGTAAGGGATCTTGATAGATTTATGCTAAATTAGTGTAAACTAAGGGTTGTTGACTGCAATTTCTAAGAGATGGAACTCAGAGAACAACACCTTTCACCTATCAACAGGTGAGATTACTATAACTCTAGAGGATTTCTAGAGGATTATGCGTATAGCAGTGATGTGTCGTTAGGTTCATTTTGAGTCAAAATCAACGTCAACTATTGCAAATGCCCAAAGATTATTTTCTGATCCTCCACTCCTCATTGATACTTGACTTGGGATTACATGTCACATTATGATTGACTACATGTATTTATTTCTAGTTTGATTGGATATATTCAAAGGGAAAATAGAGGGAAGCATGGGTTTATGTGCAGTTGGGTTAGTATGTTAGAGGAAATCATCAGTGCCACTCGCCAATTTGGATGGGGTAGTGGTGTAATTACAAATCTTTCTCTTCAACCCCACCTTCTCCTAGGGTCTTCACTAGGCCATTTCTCTAGCCTATTAGGGTCCTTCACAAACCCTAATTCAAAAATATTATAATCTCAATCCTTCACCTATTCAATTTTCCTACACCATTAAGGAAATCAACTCAAACACCATCGTACCCCATGGATGTCTTCTTGCAACATTCACACTAAATGATCATGCATGACCAAAACTAATCACCAATGGAGGGGAAATATTATAAAAAGTGAAATTTAGTTAAGAAAATTCCTGAAACACAAATTGGAATGAAACCCTAATCGATTCCAAGAACTTTCTTCAAACTACCCAAAATAGGGCTACAAGGAATTAGGCATAATTATACACCTTTTTCCACATAACTCCAAAAAATTATTAACAAGTTGCGAAAAAGGTTTAGATCTTGACACCCTTTTGCAAGACCTTTAAGATTTCTTAGGATTTACTTCCCCAAACTGTCGGTACAGTGGGTTGCTATAATCATGCCTAAAATCAAGGGTTTCACAGAATTCTGAGAACTTCCAAGAGGGTTTGTTCTTTTTCCTTGAAGAAATATTCACTATAACTTCTCCTTGGACTTGGGGCTTCCAAAAACACATATCCTTTCCTCCACATGCTCAAATTGAAGCAACGAATGCATTCAATCCCTCAAATTGCTTCTGCAAATCATTGTGATCCCTAACCATGCTCCTCTAGCTCGCCTAGGGCATCACTACAAAAATAGCCAACCTAATTTTCAGGGCCCAAGATATTGCACCAATAATGTACAAGGATTCATCTCAAAAATCCAAATGAACCAGACAAATTCCATGGTGGGAAGGTGAGTAATGACTCCATAAATAAACACTGCCTAGTTCAAACCAGTGACAATGCTAAAACCAAATAATTTATAAAAACTTCTCAAATAGAAACAAAAAAACTATCTAAAAACACACAGATTAATGAAACAACAACTAATACATCCTAAAATGGTTATAGTACCACATTCAATCCATCAAGCACTTCAAAACCATGAAAAGCTTGAAATTGTCAAAGAAATTGCTCACAAACTGTACTGTTCTATTAATCACCTTTATCCAATACTTCAACCAACCCTTCAAAAAAGTTTAGGTGAGCCTTATATAGTCTATCCCTACACACACCAACTATTTTATATAGTTACATAACCAAATGCTCAAAAATGCACTTGAGCAAGAAAGTGTTGTCAATGACAACATTGACAACTTTTCAAAGTTGTCAACAACTTTTTACAACTTTGGCAATTTCCATTCAAACTTGGTCAACTCATTATGAAACTTAACCAAATGCATACTTAGGCTTACTAAAACATGAAATAGGTCTCCTACCCCTTTCTTTCTCAATTTTGGCTTCTAAATGCACAAATGTAACATTTCCCCAACATTTGTAACACTTGACAACTTTTCCAATTTAGGACACAACTATGACTTAAGGACTCAAAATGACCTAGTAAGACCTCCTAACCAAAATAAAACACTCTAGGACCATCTAGTCCTTTTATTTCAATAGTGGCTTGGATAAGACCACTACAAGCCAAAATTTGACTAGGAACCCTAGGTTACAATATAACGTTACCTAGGTGCTCCTACACCATACTCCCCACAAAGGAAAGTCATGTCACTCATGTGGAAAAGGTACCATCTATAATGCCCATATTATTGAAGTCTATATTTTCAACCCATGTTTCTTCTGATTCTGGCTTATGCTTCCACTTTATGAGGTGCTCCATGTACACCTTGTGTCTGGTGGTCTTCTTGACCCTTGAATCCAATACCTTGTCTACTTCTATCTTCATCTTGGGAGATAAGACATCAGGTTTGAAATCTTTTCCATCCTCCTCTCTATTCACATCTATCTTAGTTAAGCATCCTTTAAACTTTATCAAGTATACCACATTAAAAATAGGTGAGATTCTCAAGTCAATAGGTACATCCAATTTGTTGGCATTAGCCCCATACTTGGCTAAAATTTTGCAGGGTCTTGCTCTCTTCATCTGTATCTTGGTAGGCACTACTTTCTACAACCTAGATTTATTCAAATGTACCATAACATAATTCCCTATCCCAAATTGAACATCATTTCTCTTCTCATCTACTTTAGCCTTCAATTTTTTAGTAGACTCTAGTATAGTCTTCTTCACTTGTTCTTGAATCTCCTTCATGGTTTGAGTGAAGTATTCAACATGACCACTCCTATATCCCATGGCTCCATGGTCTCTAATCTCATATACACCCCTTCGATGCATCCCATAAACAACTTCAAATGGGCTCCTACCTTTGGTTCTGTTCACACTGTCATTATATGCATATTCTGCTTTAGAAATCACCACATCCCATGTTTTCCCATACTCCTTAGTTAGGCACCTTAACATATTACCAATCACTCTATTAACCACCTTAGTTTGGCCATCAGTCTAAGGGTGGTAAGCTGAACCAAATTATATGTTAGTACCCAATCTAATCCATAGTGTTTTCCAAAAATGGCTCATGAACTTAACATCCCTATCTGATATAATGCTTAGGGGTAGTCCATGGATTCTTACAATCTCCTTAAAAAATAAGTGTGTAATGTTACTAGCATCATGATTAGACCTAAAAGGAATAAAAAGACCCATTTTGCTAAATCTATTTACCATAACATAGATATTTTCATGTCCATCTTTTGTCTTGGGTAGCCCCACAATGAAATATATGCTAACACACTCCCATGGTTTATTAGGGATCAAAAAAGGTTGATACAAACCTGCATTGCTAGCTCCTTTTTCTTTCATGCACACCACATATTACTCAACATATCTTGTCACATCTCTCACCAAATTTGGCCAATGGTAAAACCTTTGGACTAACTGTAAGGTTTTGTTTACACCAAAATGGCCACTAAAGCTACCATTATGTTTCTGCTGAATGAGATTCTCTCTCATTGAACCCTTAGGCACACACAATTGATTTCCCCTAAACAACAACCCACTTTACAAGGTAAAATACGAGAACTTACTGTGAAAGTGATTCTAAAAATTAGAACATACCTTGTAGGATTCACCAAAGTCTTCATCTTCCCTATAGAGGTCCTTGAAACTCTCTATCGCAATACTTTTCAACTAAAATTCTTGAATGGTCAGAATCCTCCTACTTAGTGCATCTGCAACCTTGTTCAACTGTCCTTTATTGTGTTTTATTTTGAATGTGAAAGCTTTAAGGTATTCCATCCACTTTAGGTGTCTATTACTTACCTTTTCTTGTGTATTTATATAGCTAAGGGTCGGGTTGTCAGCAAAAACTACAAATTCCTTTGGTAGCAAGTAATGTCTCCACTTCCTAAGAGACTGAACTAAGGCATACAATTCCAAGTCATAAGAAGAATGTTTCTTCTTGGCTTCATTTAAATTCTCACTGAAGAAGGCTACTAGTCTACCTTCTTGACTTAACACACCCCCTACTGCCATGCCACTTGCATCACACTCCAAAGTAAATAAGTTGTCAAAACTAGGCAATCTAAGAATAGGTTGTGTTGCTACTTGCTCCTTCAACTTTTCAAATGCTCTTCCTACTTAAGAGGTCCATCTAAACTTAGTCTTTATACCACCCTTGATGGTGTCTAGAATTGGTGCACAAATACCACTAAAACCTCTTATAAACTTCCTGTAAAACTGAGCTAACCCATGAAATCTCAATACCTCTATCCCTATGGTTGGTGTAGGCCAATTTAGAATATCTTCCTCCTTGCTTGGGTCCATCTTCAATGAACCTTGGGATACAAAAAATCCCAAATACACAAGCTCTTTCTTGAAGAACTCATACTTCTTTAGATTTATGGATAACTTCTCCTCTTGCAACCTTTTAAGTACCATCTCCACATGCTTCAAATGCTCCTCTATTGTCTTACTGAAAATGAGTATATCATCTAGATGCACTACCAGAAATATCCCTACGAAATACTTAAGAACTTCATTCATGAGCATCATGAATGTGCTAGGGGCATTTGAGAGGCCAAATGGCATAACTCTCCACTCATACAACCCATCAGTAGTCTTAAAATTTTTCTTCCATTCATCCCCATCTTTGATTCTAATCTGATGGTATCCACTTTTTAGGTGCAGTTTAGTGAAATAATTTGCCCCTCCAAGAAATTCCTTCAAATCCTCAATTCTAGGAATAGGAAATTTGTATCTAATGGTAATCCTATTAATTACCCTAGAGTCATTTCCAAGTCTCCACTTACCACCTTTCTTGGATGCTAAGACCACAAGTATGACACATGGACTAATGCTCTTCTTGATTAGTGCTTGGTCTAATAGCTCCTACACTTGTCTAGCCAGCTCTAGGTTCTGATATGGAGTAATCTTATAAGCTACCTTATTTGGAAATGATGCAATAGGTACAAATTCAATTTGATTACTTATCACTCTTCTAAGTGGTAAAGTTTTAGGAGTACCATCACTGACTATATCTTTATACTTTTCAAGCAACTCTCTCATTTCTGACGACAATGGTTCTTGTTTAGGATTCTCTTCTTCCTTAGGTTTGAGAAAAATGGCATACCCTTAACTTCCTTCATCTTTAAGGGGATTAATTAACTTGTTTATACTACTCAATAAGATACTAGCGGTCTTGGGTTGTGGCTCATCTTCATCCAACAAGGAATAAATCTTGAAAGTTATGTTATCTTTCTTGAAAGACATGGGATTCTCCTTTCCATCATACACTACACCCCTATCATATTTCCAAGGCCTTCCCAATATCATATGGTATGCATCCATAGGAAACACATCACAGAGTAACTTATCTTTATACCCTGCAATAGAAAACTGCACCCAAGTCTGCTCATTCACCAACACACTCTTCCCTTTATTCAACCAGGCCACTGTATATGGATTGACATGAGGTATCTTTTCCAATTTAAGTTTTTATACTACTTCATCTGATATGATATTTTATTGTGGAGCCTGAATCCACAATGAATTTGCAAACTTTGCCAAGAATTTTATGTCTAACTCTAAACAAAGCTCTCCTATACTTGGGTTCATCCTTGACTGGCTTCCTAATCAGGACTCTTCTGAACATTAGATTCTCTCCCATCTCTGAGTCAATGTGATCAACCTCAGATGTCTTGACACTAGTTGTTTCTTCATAAGCATACACAATCCTCTTACCATTGTTTGATGAAGTAGCCTTATTAGGGAATCTATAGGCTGGGTGACCCAATTGACCACAATTATAACATTTCATACTTCCAAAGTATGAGTTTCTTCTGCCTAAACTTATTCCTATAATAGAGCTTCCTTGAGTACCTCTACCTTTGGTATAACCCCCTCTTTCAGTATTTTCACTACCATGCTTTGTCAACTTGGACTCTCCCAGGTTTCTTTGTTCATTACCTCTGCCTTGATAACCACCTCTATGACCCCCCTAGTCTCTTCCTCTACCTCTAACTTTGACATTAGAGTCTCCTTTCTTCTTGTTCCTTTCCTCCACCTTAATAACTAATTGGTGGCACTTATGGATAGTAGTTGGAGTCCACAAACTTATCTCTTCTTGGATGTTCCATTTTAGACCACATAAATATCTTTCTACCTTGATAGGTTCCTCTTCTTGAATATTTCATCTAAGACATAATTTCTGAAACTCCTCTGTATAAGAGGCCACATCTAAGTATTTTTTCATTAGACCTTGTCTCTTTCTATGAATTTGTCTTTCATAGTCTTCTGGAAGATAATTTTCTTTCCCTTTAGTCACCATGGCTTTCTAGTTAGCTATAGGTTGTTTACCCATTCTAACTCTTTCATCTTGCAGATACTTCTACCATGTCAATGTTGATCCTCTTAGCCTTGACTTTGTAACCTTGAGTTTTTGTGCCTCTGTAACACCTTCACACTAGAAGTGGTTTTCCATTCCATCAATCCACTCTATCACTACCTCAATATCCCTTTTCCCACCAAATAGCGGTACTCCTTTGATGCAGGAGCATCCTGGGTGTAAGAGCAATCTTGCATCACCCAAAAATATTTCTGTTTTTATATTCAACAAGGGCTATTTTGTGCAGAGCTGCTATTTATGGAAAGTTACTATTTTTGGTAATTTTTGTATGTGCTCAGAATGATCTGATTTCTTTCTTGGAGGTTCATTTTGGTCATATAAGTCTGCCAGTAAATTTTCATTTCCAGATCAAGTGTATATTGAAAGATATTGAAAATTTTCGGTATTGGCAGCAGGGTACAGAAACTTTGAACTCAGTTTTGAAGGCTTTAGAGGCCCCGGATGAGGTCAAAAATTTGGGTGCCGGGCGCTTGCGTGGGTCAAGCTTGTAGAGCGCTTCGTGGCGTTTCCAAAATGGGGTTATAATAGCCGATCGGGTCAACTAGTGATGACTTATGGTCTTCGGAAGTTGGGCCACCTGAAATGGTGGAAAATAATTTT
>MU226574.1:214376-226540 GCA_018584345.1 Thuja plicata | reverse complement strand
GCTGTATTATTGTCTTAGGCAGTTCAGAATAGTTCTGGGTAGTAGATCTGGGTAATAATTCGAGGCTTTGTCCTACTGAATATTGTAAGGGAATTCCCATGTGGCTTTGCATATTGTAATTCTGAAAGTTTGTGATTCCACATTTGTGGAGATAATAAGAAGCCCATTTTTTGTTCTTGCAAATTGCTATTATTTTCTCTGTTTCTGTTATGTGTTTGTGGCATTAAGGGGAGCACCCTTCATCATCCTTCTCGTGAATTTCCACCTAGTACCTTGATGGCCTTCAATAATGGTTCTTCATTTGATGGAGGATCTTGTTCAGGGATGATATATTGCTCATCAATCTTCTTTTTCCCTCTATCACTACTTTCAGCTTCTTTTCCTTTATCCTTGGCTCCACCAACAACTTCTTGTAGTTTTATTCTCATTTAATCTAGGGCTTCTTCAAAGATTCTATTCTTCTCCTTTTTCTCACCCATCTATTTAGCTAACTCTGCATTTGTAACCATACTGATATCCCATACATATTCACCAGTATATAGAAATACACCAAATCCCAAATCTTTAACTTGCTCTGATACCAATCTGGTGTAATTACAAATATTGCTTTTAAACCCCACCTTCTCCTAGGGTCTTCACTAGGCCACCTCTCTATCCTATTAGGTTCCTTCACAAGCCCTAATTCACAAGGATTCTAATCTCAATCCTTCACCTATTCAATTCGTCTACACCATTAAGGAAGTCAACTCAAACACCATTGTACCCTATTGATGTCTTCTCGCAACATTCACACTAAATGATCATACATGACCAAAACTGATCACCAATGGCAGGGAAGGCTCATAACAAGGGAAATTTAGTCTAAGATAATGCCTAAAACATAAATTGCAATGAAACCCTAATCTATTCCAAGAAATTGCTTCAAACTACCCAAAATAGGGCTACAATGAATTAGGCCTAATTACACACCTTTTGGAACGTAACTCCAAAATCTTCTCAAAAAGGTGGAAAAAAGGTTCAGATCTTGATAGCCTTTTGCAAGACCTTTAATATTTCTTTGATTTTACTTCCCCAAACTGTCGATACAGTGGGTTTCTATAATCATGCCTATAATCAAGGGTTTCACAAAATTATGAGAACTTCCACAAGGGTTTTTTATTTCACCTCAAAGAACTCTTCACAAGAACTTCTCCTTGGACATGGGGCTTCCACACACACATACACTTCCCTCCACATGCTCAGATTGAAGCAACCAATGTATTTAATCCCTCAAATTTCTTCTGCAAATCACTGTGATCCCTAACCATGCACCTCTGGCTTGCCTAGGGCATCACTGTAAAAATTGCCAACCTTCTTTCCAGGGTCCAAGCTCTTGCACCAATAATGTACAAGGAGTCATCTGACAAATCCCAAGGAACCAGACAAATTCCACGATGGCAAGGTGAGTTGTGACTCCATAACTAAACATTGTCTAGTTCAGACCAGCGACAATGCTAAAACCAAATAATTTACAAAAACTTATGAAATAGAGAAAAAAATTATCTAACCAAACAAAAAGTAATGAGTCAACAACTAATACATCCTCAAATGGTTACAGTACCACATTCAATCCATCAAGCACTTCAAAACCATGAAAAGCTTAAAACTGTCAAAGAAATTGCTCACAAACTGTACTGTTCTATTAATCACCTTTCTCCAATACTTCAACGAACCCTTAAAAAAGTCAAGGGAGGTGTTATATAGTCTATCCCTACACAAACCAAATTTTTCAGATAGTTACATAACCAAATTCTTGAAAATGCACTTGAACAAGAAAATGTTGTCAATGACAACATTGACAACTTTTCAAAGTTGTCAGCAACTTTTTACAACTTTGGCAATTTCCATCCAAACTTGGTCAAATCATTATGAAACATAACCAAATGTATATTTAGGCTTACTAAAACAAGAAATAGGTCTCCTACCCTTTTTTTTCTCAATTTTTTCTTCTAAATGCATAAATGCAACATTTCCCCAACATTTGTAACACTTGCCATCTTTTCCAATTTAGGACACAACTATGAATTAAGGACTCAAAATGACCTTGTAAGACCTCCTAACCAAAATAAAACACTCTAGGACCATCTATTCCTCTTATTTCACTATTGTCTTGGCTAAGACCACTAAAAGAAAAAAATTAACTAGGAACCCTAGGTTACAATATAGCCTTACCTAGGTGCTCCTGCACTAGGCAGTTGCATCTTAGCCAACATGTATAGGGAGATTCATGAGATAGTATACCAATGATCATGAAGCATGACTGAGGTATCTAGATTCTATAGATATTGGTCTTTGAGCATATTCCCATCACACGACGAATTATAGACAGATAGCGGGATCTCAAGGATCCATATGTATACATGTACTCATGATATGTCCAATAGTCTCACTTGGGTAAGCTAGAGTATTGGAGATGTTTGTTAGAGATGTTACTAAGGTCAAATGGAGACCATATTTTGACTGTGAGGAGTGGGCCTCAGATTGGTGATAGATGCCATATTTTTTCAGAGAAGGTACCTTATTCGTTGTACTAGGTATATTTTTGAGTGTTTCATCACTACACATGTTTTCATATAGTATGGAAGAGTGTAGGGGGTGTCATAGGATTAGGTAGTGTATGCACACATCAGGGGTGAGGAGGCACAATGGGGTGCCTGGTTATCATATGAGACAACACTATGGGAGATTGCATAGATGGTAGTAGTTAGGTGGGATTATCTACATGAAATTTATGATGGGGGGATTACGTATGAGTACAAGAATGACTTAGATCAACATCCATTCCCATTTTTCACTACTTTCGAGGAGATAACACTAAGGATTAAGGAGGAGTTAGACTATGATCTTGTTGATGAGGGTCCCGTGGGTGGCAGAGAGAGAAAAGATAGTAAAGGTAGAGATGGAGGTGGGAGGGATGGAGGTGATAGAGGTTGTAAGGGCCCTCCTACAGATAGAGGTCAAAGACATGATTGAGATGATAGGTTTGATGATGGAGATGACAAGGATGGTAGAGGAGAGGAGGGTAGGTGCACCTGAGTGAGATTTGTGCCTCTACATAGAGATCATGTGATATTATAACCTAGATAAAAAAAATAAAAAATAAAATAGAGGTCAGAAAGTCAGAGATAGACTCGTGAGAGAAGTGGAAGTGGGAGACCTCCCCCAGATGTTCCTCCTAGAGATAGGGTTAGAGATATAGATCTTTTATTGTAGTTTGAGAGGGAAAGATATTATCTGAGGGCTTGGATTACTACCTTGGATGCACTTCTAGTAGACACACATAGGCAACTAGAGATGATGAGAGCTGAGAGAGATCAACAATTGGATATTCTTAGAGGTGAGAGAGACCATCAGGCAAATATGTTGAGAGATGAGAGAGACCATCAGCTAGATATGTTGAGAGATGAGAGAGACCTTTAGGATCATACTACCACACACCAGGGACATATAGAAGAATATTAATTTACTTTATATTGTGCGAACATTCCTGAGCCTCAAAGAGCTCTATTGTATTCTACTATTGCTCAACAGTCAGAGGGATCCATTCCTCCACCACTTCCTACATGGGTAGATTTTTCTATTAGAATAACTGGGAGGGGGGGTGAATCAGTGGCCTTAACAATAATTCCAAAAGATCCAACCAAAAAATTATCTCTCAAATACAATACCCTAAATTATCTTATAGTCCCAATATCATCAAGATGTATGCCATAAATAACTTCAACAAATATAAACTACTCGGTAAAATATACTATTTATCTTTTCTAGACTTTACCGAGTAGGAGAAACTAAACTTAGAGTTAACTAACCAATCTAGTTTCAATAATGTGTAATACAAAATATCAATGCAATGAAACATATATAGATTTTGCACATAGATTTTAATGTGGAAACCCAATATGGGAAAAACCACCTGGGACCAGTAAACCAAACTATTTTCACTCTTTTGAAGTGATGTCGGTGAAGAGCCAACCCTGTTAAAGGTTACAATACACACTGTTAAGTGCAACCTTGTTGAGGATTTAAAACCAAAAGTTTGTCTTTTGACTCAACACTCACTATGCTATCAACAAGAAAACCTTTTGATACTCTTGACTATCTCAATACAATAAGGACTCTTAAATCCCACTCAGTTAAGAGATTTTCTGAATCAATGGTTAAAATGATACAGTAAATGATCTGTTCAAAATACAACTTTGATTTGCAACTATTCAGATCTATTTGTTAGTCCAAAAATACCTCTTTAATCAATATACACTTCAGTTCCTTTGATTCCTTTCTTTGTTCTGCTCGGTGAATGCTTTGTCCTCTGTTGCTCAGTTTCTACAAAATTCCTTGGCTCTGTGCTTCAACCTGTATGATCAGATCTGCATGAATAATTCTATCTTCACAAAAAATATATTCAGAATTCCTCTCTTGATAATGAATTCCTTTTCTCTTTATTTAGAAATGATTAGTCACTCAATCTCCTCTTTTTTTTCGTAGGTCTCTCGTTGATCGGTAAAACTAGCCATGTGTTTCTTTATCCTATAAATCTCTCCTTTAGTTTTATTCCATAGATCTCTCCTTGATAATTATGAATAAAACATTCTTTAAATCTTCTTTCTTTCTTTAGTTTAATTGATCATTGAAAATAAAGCAATCAATCAGTCAACCCTAAATTTTAGCTCTCCCAGCTAAGAAATTTTGTTGTTCTTTAACTCCAAGTATGGTCAGTCATCATATTCAGTTATTCTTGGTCATTAACTCCAGTTACTATAGTGCTCAGTATACACTGTGAACTGCTTGGTGTTCACTATCACTCGGTGTATACAGACTTTCTATATTTTACCGACAATATAAACTATATCTCTTTAGCAAGGTTATGATAATATGTGTATGAATAAGAAAACCATATCAAGTTGACATCAATGACAATACAATACATTACCTAATTTAATGTCTTTCTTTCACTTTTGCAGCTCGGTGATCATCAACTTATCATCTTCAAACATTTAATCAGTTATAGTTCATCAATCTCTCTGTTTGGCATTAATGGCAACAAAATATGGAATATGCAGTATAAAACACACCATTACATACTAAACTTATTGTTCTATGACCAATTCAAATATCTGAATCTCGGTAAGCTCTTCCAGCTGAGATTTGATTATGTTGTGTGCTCTCCCTTTGGTCATTCCCTTCAATGGATAGGTGTAGCAATTTTTTCTTGTAGAATCTCTTTTCTGTCCAATTTTGTCACTTTGATGGATGGTTATTTTATTGATAGTAACCTTTATATATTCTCTCCCTTTGCGCTTTTCTTCTCCCTGATGGATATTTCATTGACTATTTCTCTCCCTTTAGATGTTCCATTGAATCTTTCTCTCCTTTTAGATGTTCTTCTCCCTGGTGGATATTTTGTTGAATATTTCTCTCCCTTTGAAAAAAATTCCAAAAAGAAATACTATAGTAGCCAACAATATCTCTGGTGTGTATTTCAAATAAGTACCTTCAATGTACTGATATATCATTACAGTCCATATCTCATCTTACATCAACATAATCAATCTTCTGATAATGTGTAGGCTGATGCACCCTCCAAGTCAGCTTGGTGACCAGTAGATAAGGGACGAACCCCTAGTCTATTCCTCAGGTATTCAAATGTATCTTTTGGAAATGGTTTAGTGAATATGTCTGCTAGTTGTTCTATGGATTGTACATATTCTTGTAATACCTATTTCTCTTTTACTTGTTCCCTCAAGTAATGATACGTAATAGATATGTGCTTTGTCTTAGAATGCATCACACGGTTCTTTGAAATATTTATAGCACTTGTATTATCACAATAGATAATTATGGGTCAAGAATTTTCTCATTCATACCTTTCATAATTGCTTGATCCATGCAATGTTAGAGAAATTTGCAACAGCAGCTACATATTCTGCTTCTGTAGTTGATTGGGATATGAATCCTTTCTTTTTACTTATCCATGTCACAAGTATGTCACCCATAAAGAATGATCCTCATATAGTGCTCTTTCTATCATCTATGTTTCCAGCCCAATCAGCGTCAGTATAAAATTGTAGCTCAAATTTTCCTTCTTTATTCTACTACAAACCATAGTCTTTAGTATTTTTCAGATATCTCAAAATTATTTTAACATCACTCATGTGTAATTCCTTAGGATGAGTAGAGAATATTGCAACTATGCCAACTACATGTGCTATATCACGTCTACTGTGTACAACATACATTAGTTTACCAAACATAGATCTGTATAGGGTCTGATTTACCTTAGTTTTCTTGTCTTCCTTTGTCAATTTTCATCTGGTTGCCATAGGTTTTCCAACTGGTTTGGTGTCCTCCATCTTGAATATCTTCAAAATTTCTTTGATGTATTTTGAGTGTGTGATGTAGATTCCTTCATCCTATTGTAGAATCTATAGACCAAGAAAAAAATGATCTCTCCACACATTGACATTTCAAATTCTTCACTCATTTCATTAGCAAATGTCTTGCATAGCATATCATTACCTCCAAATATGATATCTTCAGCAAATATCTTAGAAATCAAAATTTTATCATCAGTATCTCCTTTCAAATATAGATTATTTTTGTCACTTTTCTAACAAATCAAATACTAATGAGATAAGAGTGAAGTCTTTCATACCATGCTCTCAGTGCTTGTTTCAATCTGTACAAGGCTTTGTGTAGTTTACAAACCAAGTTCCTCTTGTTACGATCGAAAAACCCTTCAGGTTGTTCAATGTATACCTCCTCTTCTAGTATTCCATTTAGAAATGCAAATTTAACATCCATTTGGTATACTTTGAATCCTTTAAAAGTAGCATAAGCAAGTAGAATTCTTACTCCTTCTATTCTAGCAATGGGTGCAAAGGTTTCTCCATATTCAATACCTTCTTTTTGTGCATACCATTTGCATACCAATCTTTCTTTGTTCTTTGTGACTTCTCCATTCTCATTAAGTTTGTTTATGAAAATTCATTTGGTGCCAATGACATTTTTGTCACTTGGTCTAGGTACTAATGTCCATGTTTTACTTTTTTTCAATCTGTTCAATCTCTTCATTCATTGCACTAACCCATTCTTCATTCTCAAGTGCAATATTAACAGATTTAGGCTCAAAAGCACAAATCAAACATCTATTGTTAAGTAACTTAATTCTTGTTCTCATTCCTACTCTTTTGTCCCCAATGATCTGGTCCTGTGGATGGTGTCGTCTAACATATTTAGCAATTACATGTTTAGATCTATGTTCTTCATTTTGATCTTCATCACTCGTTTCAGCATTGTGATCATTTTCCTAATTCTCGGTGTGTGTAGCTTGTTGCTCGGTTGCATTGTTCTATTTCTTGGGAAAGATGTCAGGTTCTTCAATGTAGACAAATCTGTTGTAATCTTCAGGTTCCTTATGCTTTCTTTATCATTTTTCTCAGCAAATTCATCCACTTTAACATTTGCACTCTCAATGATTTTGTTAGAAGATTTGTTCAGACATTTATAAGCTTTTCTTTTAGTAGAATATCCTAGAAATATTTCTTCATCACTTTTAGAGTCAAGCTTCCCATTTCTATCATCTTTTAGTATATAACATTGAATTCCAAAAATTATATAGTAACTCACATTTGGTGTGTATCCATACCATAGCTCATAAGGTCTCTTATTTGTGTCTTTCTTCAATTGAACTCGGTTCAGTGTATAGACATCATTACTAACAGATTCTCTCTATAATTTTTGTGTGATTATTTTTTCAATCATCAATGTTTTAGCACAATTAGCAATTGATCTATTCCTCCTTTTAGCAATCCCATTTTTCTATGGTGTTCTCGGTGTAGAAACCTGTCTTATAATCCCATGCTCATTGTAACAGTTAGTGAATTCATCAAAAATAAATTCTCCTCCTCCATCTGATCTTAAACATTTCAGTTCTTTTCCACTTTTTTTTTCAACTTTAGCTTTATACCATTTGAACATCTTAAATGCTTTAGATTTCTCTTTTAAGAACATGATAGTCATCATCCTAGAATAGTCATCTATAAATAGAATAAAGTATATATCACCATAATTTATCTCTTTGTTCTCACTACTCCACATAATTCAGTATGGACTAACTCTAGAATAGCATTAGATGTGTAGGTTTTTCTCTTGAAACTAGACTTTTCCATTTTTCCTATTTGACAATTCTTGCACATAACATGCTCGGGTTTTGAAATAATTGGTAAGCCTCTTACTTTAGTTATCTTACTTATCTTGACCATGTTATCAAAATTCACATGACATAACCTTTTATTCCATAACCAAATGTCTTCATTTCTAGCCAATAAACAAGTGGTCTCAATATTATCAAGATAGAATAGATTACCTTTTGTTTGTTCACCAGTACCGATCAACTTTCCTGTTCCATTATAGATCATTTCCTTTTTGTTCTCAAATGCAACTCGTTGCCCTATGTTTTTCAAATGTGAAACACTCAATAGATTATAGTTAGTTACTTTCACCCAATATGCATTTTCACATCTGATCAGATTATTCAACATGATGGTACCTTTTCCCTCAACTAGGCAAGGTGAGTAATTACCCATCCTAACTGATCCACCATTATAATACTCAAAAGTTTCAAAATTTTCTTTATCTCCATTCATGTGATGAGTACAGCCACTATAAATAATCCAAACATCATTTTTTCTAACTTTAGATAAGAGTGTTGTTTCAACATACCTTTCTTCTTTGTCAGAATCATCCTTCATAGCAACAAATACTACCTCAATATCTTCATTAGAGTTAGTGTGGTGCAGGAGTACCTTACCTCCAATCTTCAAAACAATATTATTCTTAGGGTCTCCAAAGGATTAACCTAAGTAAATCCATGCCTAAGGTTCATCAAGATCATTCCAAGATTTTTCAATAAGCCACATTGTAAGGCCTAGTCACCCTTGGTGTCTTTATAAACCTTGGGCTTTGACTATGGTCATTTGGAATGTTTTGAGTTTAGTATAGTCTAGGTGTTTTATTAAGCTTCTTGATTTTGTTTTGTATTAATTATGATTCCTAGGGTCTTATACTTAGGTCTTGTTAAGGGGAAGATGCACTTTTGCAAGAAAAACAAAAAATTGCTCATTGCCAGAAATGTTGTCAAAGCAACTTTTGTGAAAAGTTGCTAAAAATGTTGTAAATGATTCCCAATGGTCACAAAATTTGAAAAGTGTTGGATACATTGAGAAAATACTTCATAAGACCTTCTAGGTGGGTGGAAGACAAGGATGATGTAATTTTCTTTTGAAATCATTAAATATTCCCTATTTTCCTTAAATACTGTCTGCAAACGGAATGGGTATGGAATAGTACAGATTGAAAAAATCCAATGAGTGAATAAATTGAAATCTAGGATGAGTTAAGGAATAGATGCAATTGGTTTGAAGTGTTTCTAAGATCAGGATCAAAAGTTATAAGAAAAACTCTCTCGGGTACACAAAAACCCTTCTTAGATAGGCAATTTTTAGAGATCATGCCCTGACTTGCCTTTCCACCATGGGAATTCCTTGTCCCTAATGGAAATGAAATTAGGGTCAATGTAATATAGGATTATAGAGGCTGGGGAGAAGGGGAATGGATCTACGATTTTTACTAGCAAGCCCTTGGCCAAGCATCTTTATATGCTTGGTTCAGGCCAGAGAATAATGAAGTAGCATCAACACTTCGGGGGTGAAAAAACTCAATCTAATGGTGGATTGTGGTCTCTAAGGGGTCCCTTTAACCATTCCAAATTTTTTCTTGTTAGAGGAGTTCAATTGGTGAGTAATTCTGTTTGGGATTCTATGCTTTTCGGGTTTGATATAACTCTATAGAGGGTATCTAGATCTAATATTTTTTTGATAGGTCATTTAGGAATTTTTTGATCTAAGTCCTAAAAACTCGCTCAATAGGGCTACAAGCCAGGAAGGCCTAAAGCCATAATTGTTGTCTGACTTCCTAGGCACTTTTAAGGGTTAATAATCATCTCTTTTGGAGACCTTTGAATTTTTTGGAATCTTTCCATCCCCCTCAACATATAGGTTCCTATTTTAAGTAAAACAAGTATAAGTTACTTCATTGAAAGAAGAATTAGTATCCTTGTTACTAGTCTACCAATAAAACTATCAAGAGTAACATTGTTACTAGCTACTGCTCTCATTTCTTGAATTACGGATACTCTAATAGCATAAAAAGGTAGTAAGGTTCTCAAAATTTTACTTACAATTGTTTCTTCATCAAGTACTCCTCCTACTCCACAGATAGAATTAACAACTTATTTGATTATGTCACTATACTGAGTGATTTTCTCTCCTTCTTTCATTCTCAGGTCATCAAAATTTCCTCTTAGGCTTTCAACTTTAGCTCTCTACATATTTTCATCTCCTCCATGTACTAGCTTGAGTTTGTCCCACATTTTCTTTGTAGAGGTGCATGATTTCACATCTTCAAATTCAGCATAGGTTAGTGAAGAAGCAAGGTCTATCATCATAGAATTGTGTTCATTTTTCTCTCTCAATTGATCAATAGTCACAGGTCCAGTAGGTGTAACAACATATTCAGTATCCAAGTGATGTGTAACATCATTTCCAATACTTGGTAGATGAAGTCATATCCTTTTTTCCCAAGATGCAAAGTTGTCCTTGTTCAACTTAGGCACATCCCTTTTACTAATCTTGTGATCTTTAGCTTAAGTCCCTTTAAACTTTTTCATCCAAGCACCAAAGCTCTGATACCAATTGTTAGAATAACTGAGAGGGGGAAGGGTGAATCAGTGGCCTTAATAATAATTTTAAAAGATCCAACCAAAAACTTATATCTCAAATATAATACCCTCAGTTATCTTACATTCCCAATATCATCAAGATGTATTCCATAAATAACTTTAACAAATATAAACTGCTCGGTAAGATATACTCTTTATCTTTTCTAGACTTTACCGAGTAGCAGCGAATAAACTTGGAGTTAACAGACCAATCCAGTTTCAATAATGTGTAAAACAAAATATCAAAACAGTGAAACATATACACATTTGATAGATAGATTTTAACATGGAAACCCAATATGGGAAAAACCACGTAGGACCAATAACCCAAAATATTTTTACTCTTCTGAAGTGAGCTCGGTGAAGAGCCAACCCTGTTAAAGGTTACAATACACACTATTAAATGCGACCTTGTTGGAGGATTTAAAACCAACAGTTTGTCTTTTGACCTAGCGGTCACTATGTTGTCAACAAGAAAACCTTTCAATACTCTTGAGTATCTCAATACAATAAGGACTGTTAAATCCCACTCAGTTAAGCGATTTTTTGAGTCAATGGTTAAACTGATACAGTAAATGATCTGTTCAAAATACAACTTTGATTTGCAAATATTCAGTTCTATTTGTTAGTCAAAAAATACCTCTCTAATCAATATAAACTTCAGTTCCTTTGCTTCTTTTCTTTGTTTTTCTTGGTGAATGCTTTATCCTCTATTGCTCGGTGTCTGCAGAACTCCTTGGCTCTGTTCTTCAACCTGTATGATGAGATCTACATGAAGAATTATATCTTCACACAAAATATATTTAGCATTCCTCTCTTGATAATGAATTCCTTGTCTCTTTATATAGACATGATTAGCCACTCAATCTCCTTGTTTTTGTCATAGGTCTCTCCTTGATCCGTAAAACTCACCATGCGTTGCTTTATCCCGTAAATCTCTCCTATAGTTTTATTCCATAGATATCTCCTTGATAACTGTGAATAAAACGTGGTTTAAATCTTCTTTCTTTCTTTAGTTTAACTAATCATTCAAAATAAAGAAATCAATCAGTCAACTCAAAATTTTAGCTCTTCCAACTAAGCAATTTTGTCATTACTTAATTCTAGTTATGCTCGGTCATCATCTTTAGTTATGCTTGGTCATTAACTCCAGTTACTTCGGTGCTCGATATACACTTGCTTGGTATACACTTGCTCGGTATACACTGTGAGCTTCTCAATGTTCACTGTCACTCGGTGTATACAAGTCATACTGACATATATATATACACATATGCATACATACATATATATATATATATACATATATACATATATATATGTATATATATATACATGTATATATATA
>MU226574.1:186086-213904 GCA_018584345.1 Thuja plicata | reverse complement strand
ATATATATGTATATATATATATATGTATATATATATATATCTGTGTGTGTGAGAGAGAGAGAGAGAGATAGTGCCTTCTAATGTTGATATATTCTTGTTATCTCATTATCTGCTCACTTGATATATGTTTAGATTTTATTTTATGATGTACTTGGTCTTTGTGATGATTTTAATGATACTCATGTGATGATGTCATTTATTTTTTACTTTTCACTGATAGAGAGATGTGTGAAATGATTCTATATGAATATGTGCATAGTACTTTTCCTATGGTTGTATGAATGCATTTATTTCTTTCTAATTTCTGTGTAAGAAAAGTACTGATGATATGCAATGATATATATAATTTTCTTTTGTGTAAATGATGCTCATGCAAAAATGTATGCAAATGCATATGCCATGGTATGAAACAAAAAATATAAATAAGTGAATAGATTAAGTAGTCAAACTTTGGATTTTGAGTGAGAGGAAATCATTATGAGCTCAAGTTATCATGCAAGCTTAATGTAACTGATATGAATCATGAATGTAGATAGATTAAGACCTTTAGGTCTGTCACTGATCATTTACAATAGCATTTTGAACATCAAAGAGCATTTGTTTAATGAACACCATATGCTAGTATAACCTTCACTGATAGAGGTCATCCATCATGAACAATATGAGTACTACCTTAATAGGATGCAATGTCAAAAATAAACTTAAGCATCAAGGCATAGAGGCTAGGATGACTTGTCAGTTATTCCTTTTGATATAAAAACCTTCCTTTGTTCGTTTGCAATATATGATATGTAACCCACAATGACCCTCTTAATAATTTTCATATCCTTGGGTACATAATGTTGTGTCCACCTTACTGAGAGTTTGGTTACATGCAAACAAGTAAATAAGGATAATTGTCCACTTTGTCATAGCTTTCATATAAAATAGGGTCGAGATATATGTGGCCTTCCACTCATGATGGAGGCTCTTACCGTAAACACCTAGATTATGTGAATTGTATAGGATCATTGAATCAATCCCCACAAGAATAAAACAAAGAAAATTCATGAGTTTTGTATATGCCACTAGTTAGAAGACATCATGAAGAAATGTTAAAGAGTCATGATCAATATCGATCAAGAGAAGTCTACTTCTGAGTACTGGTGTTGAGGAACATCTTTAGTTAATAACTTTTAGTATAAGATATTATCAATCAAAGATTAAATTTTATCAATGTAGTCAGTTTAGGGTTTATCCGTGTCTTGATGAGTGTAGTGGTGTCGAAAAGACCTTTGTAATCAGGTTTACCAGTAATTGCAATTCCATAAAGTGTTGAGAAATATTGTTGATTAAAGTGTTGAAAAACACTAGTGTGATGACCGTTAAATGTAGGTGGTGCTTAAGAAAAACCTTTGTTGGTGAGAGTGATAATGAATGTTTTGTGCAAGTATTAAGAAATACTATTTTAGTGGAAAACTTTCCTAGATAGTGACCTAGGATGACACAGTGGGACAAACTAACCTTAAACTGATAGAGTTTACCTTACTGTTGAAACTGCTAGAAGAGATGCCCCCAGTGAAATTTGATCATCCTAAGACTCAAACATAAACAAATTCTAGGCAAGGAAAGTGGAACATTGGAGAGCTTAGGTCTAGCTAATGATATGAAAGTGACGAAAGGATACCCACCAGAAAAAAACTTTGAATAGGAACCCACTACAAATGGTGTATTGATAGATAGAGAAATGATTACAAGTACCTCTTCCCTACAAGGTTTCATCCTTTGGAAAATTTCTATTTTTCTACCAAAATGCTTGTTTACCAGGTTTTCTCCAAGGCACTTTGTTTATTTTTCAATTTTTTATTCTAGATCGTTTCTCATTTCTGGATAGGCCATTAGGTAAGGATAGATATTTAAGATAAGCATAGATATTTCTATATTGGGATGGGTTTTGGATATTAAGGGCACCAATTATCTGGGTTTCAGGTGCATCAAATGTGGGAAAGGATAATTCTTCCACCAGGAAGTCATAGTGAAAATGATGTTCCTCTAGTTGTAGAATAGATGTGAGTGTTTCCATTGCGTCTGTAGCTCTATTTTCCATCCTTGGAATTTTTTGAAATGTAATTAAGACAAAGTCATTCTTGAAATCATCCACCATCTTCTTATAAGGCATCAATTTTTCATCTCTTGTTTGATACTCACCATTTACTTGGTTAATAATGAGCTGGGAGCCTCCATATATGTGCAACTCTACAATCTTCCATTCTATAGCCAGCTTGAGACCATTCAGCAAGGCTTCATGCTCTGAGATATTATTAGTATATGGAAACATCATTTTATAAGCCTTAGGTGTCTTATATCCCCGAGGAGTAATAAATAAGGGTAAAAGTACAAACCTGTGTCACTTTTATAAAGGAAAAAGGTCAAACACATGCAAACTGTTAAACTTTAATGACAAAAGTGGCCTTTGTGTTTAGAATTTGAAAATGATGTAAACTAATGAAATGTGTAAAATTGGATGAATTTTATGCCTATCTAATATTTTTTTTTTAATAAGAATTGACATAGTTGTTTAATTCTTGAAGTCTAGTTTTTAATTGCTAAAAAATGCTGAAAATCTAGGGTCTAGTTCCCACCAAAAAATATATGAAAATAATCTTGTTTTCCTCTGATTTAAGAATATGTTTTAGATGAAATGTATAACTAGTGCAGAAAAAAAAAGATTGGTTTTCAGTATATATTTTGTCTGTTATAACTATTCAAAGTCAGAGTTACCCAAATTAACAGTTTTTGTCTCCCTCCTAATTTGCCCTAGAAAATCTACACCATTTAGAAAACCAATTATATATTCTTGAAGAGGACTCTCTCCTCTAGTGTTAAATATAATTTTTAAATTTTTTCGACATGATTTGCTATTTTTTTTTTCTTTTTTTGAACGAGCATGTTCTTAAATGTTAAAATACCTACTTGTAGTTTTTTCAACTTATAATATATTATATGTAATCAAAACACTAAAAATTTTATGACCATAATCTTGACTCTGACCTCTACAGAAAGGTATTTATATATTTAAAAAAAAAAATTGGATTTTGATGGAGAATTCAGCTCCAAAACTGACAAGTTTTTCAATTGTCTATTTTTTGGTTATTTGGCTGCCACATGGGATGCCACATAGGTATGTCCGGCCAGAATTGTTCCGGTCACAATTGTTCCGGCCAGAACTGTTTCGACTGAAACTAAGGCCGACCAAACATTGTCGCGTGGATGACCACAACCCTCAAAGCTCATATATTAAATGGTTTTTTTTATTTAAAAAAAAACAAAACAATGATTTATTGCGAATTAAAAAAATTTTTTTTAATAAAATCAATTTTTAAAGAGTTTTAAAGTCGTATTTTTGGTGTTACAGGGCAACTATGAATTAAGATTATCAAGGAGGTTTGTTTTTTTCACAGTTTTATTTCTTATTTTAGTTTTTTGGATTTTTTTTTGTATTTTTAATTGACATATTGTTCAATATTGAATTATGAACTTCTCAATATTATTATTATTTTTTATCAAGGGTATATGTGTTAGAATAACTGAGAGGGGGGGTTGAATCAGTTACAATCAGTTTCCTCACAAATAATCCTACAGTCCCAAATTTCTCCAGATGTATACCAAAAAAAATTCAATCATATAAAACTCAGCTTGGTGAAACTATATTCTATAAACTTAAACTTTTCATAAATAGTGTTTACCGAAAGTCAGTAAATTAATACTGTGTTTACCGATCTAGGTCAATAAAACAAAGTGTAAAGTAAAATAATAATACACAACATTCATACACATTGAGACATAGATTTTTAATGTGGAAACCATGTTAAGGGAAAAACAACCTGGGATCGGTAACCCAAAATATTTTCACTCTTCTGAAGTGAGTTCAGTGAGAAGCCAACCTTGTTAAAGGTTACAATGCACACTCTGAAATGTGACCTTGTTAAAGGATTTAAAACTAACAGTTCTCTCTTGACTAGGCATTCACTATGGGGTCAACAAGAAAATAATCAAAATTCTCTGAATGTTATAATAAGGACTCACTGTCCCACTCAGTTAGGAGATTTATCTGTAATAATGGTTAAACTGATACAGTAATGATTTGATTCAAATAAAAATCTGATTTATAGATATTCAGATCTATTCTAAGTACATAATACCTCTGATCAATTTTTTCACTTTAGTTCATCTCATACTTGTTCTACTTGGTAATCCTCTTTCCTCTTTTTTCTCACTTATGTCTGCATAAATCATCGGTTCTATCTTTAACCAGTTTGATCTGTCATGCATTAAATTCACATGTATGCTTCAGCATCTGTCAACACACACAATTTAGAAATGAATCTCTTGTCTCTTATATAGACATCATGTATCATTTTATTTTCATCCTTCAGATCTTGTCACTTAATCTCTATCATTATTTTTCCCGCTTGATCCTTCCTCGACAGTAGGTTAAAAACACGTTACAATCTATCTTGTCCGATCTTCCTTGAATTTTCATAACCATTTGATCAAATAAAAAAATTTATATTTTACCTCAAAATTATCAATTATTAGATCAGCATCCAAGTCGGCCTCAGTTAGAATTAATTTCTCGATCTTTGTATCAATCGTGTTGTGTCCACAATCTGTTTCTTGATTAACACTGTGCTTCGAATAAACTAGATTTTATTCGGTTACTACTGTCTCTCGGTGTATACAAAACTCTTCATTTTACCAACCACATAAACATTATTTTTTCCAAATCTTTAATACATAACAAATATTTTCCACCATAATAACACTCAAATAAGTTGACATCAATGAAAATACATTAACTGATAATGTTTATCATCACTTCCGCAACTCTGTTCAATATCAAAAAATGACTTCAAACACATAATCATTTGTAGTTCATCAATCTCTCTGTTCACCATTGATGGAAACATAATATGAAATATGCAATATAATAATTGTTGGAGATTTGATTCTGAGTAGTTGATTGATTGTATGTTTGTCATTGATGACAACATATAATACTTAGTAGCAATTCTGTATGTGCTTATCATAATGATGATATGAATACTTGTGTGGATAGATACATGTTTTTGACATGTCTATTATGTTATGTTCATACACGCAGATCTTGATATGATGTTTCAGTCAAGTTATGTAATCTTGTTATTGGCAGTTACAGTTCTGGATGTGTAACTATTTAGGGACGACGTATATCATGTGTTTCTTGAGTTGTACCTATCTTCAGTATATGCGTGTGTATATTCATGATTAGTTGTGAGTTGATGATATTAATTTAAAGGTGCAAAACGTGTTTAAAGAAGATTACAAAGTTAGAGTTAATTTGGTGAGGCCGACTTAGTGAAGCATCGCGTCTATTCAGTTTATACTTGCGCAGTTGTAATATTGCTTGCGTGCTTAGTAGAGCCGACAAGGATGTTATGAAGAGTTGTCTTATAGGTCACATGATCTCATACTTTGAGGAAGATACTTACAACAAGTCAGAGGTGACACACTAAGTGTGAATGATACGAAAAGAGAATAAAGATGTATAGAGCAGATTATCAAAGTTGGTTCATTCATCAAGAGTCTATGTGAAGAAGAAGAGAAAAATTGTAATACACTGGAACTGAACAAGACAACAAGTCTACTCCATAGTTCATCATTACATATAGTGCATATCTATTATAAAGAAGGTTGTAGCCTTCACCATCAAGCAGTGAGCTTTTGGATAGTGAGTCCACCACCCCTAACAGGGTTATTTGTAAAAGACTCGTAACAGGGTCTGACCCTTAACCAGGTCACTATACTTATTGCATTGTAAAGTAAAACTCCTAACAGGGATTACTATAAACAAGTATAGTTCATTATGGGTGCTAATTCCCACCGGGGTTTTTACCATTTGGTTTCCCTATAATCAAATGTGTGTTGTGTACTGTGTTATCTGATTAAGCATTTACTTTGTTGTATTCTGAAGTTAAAGAAGAAAAAGAATTAAAGTTATTGATAACTGATTCACCCCCCCTGTCAGTTATCCTTTGGGACTATTCTAACAATTGGTATCAGAGCCAAGTTCCTTGGAGAAAAATCCTAACAGCTTAAGGTAGATCAGATGTCTTACTTCAGAAAAGAAAGCCCTAAGTTTGATGGAGAAAGTTATCTGGATTGGAAAAACAAAATGATAACACATCTACAGTGTGTTGGCTTTGAGATCTTTGAAATTTCTACACAAGGGGTTGTAATTCCAGCTCTAAAATACCTTGCAAAGGATGATGCTAATAACAGACAAAAGGATATATTTACAAATAATGCAATTGCTAAAGAAGCCCTAATCAGTGCCTTATTTGACAGTGAATTTTCTGAGATCAATAAAATTGACAGAGCATATACCATATGGAAGTATTTAGAAGATATGTTTGAAGGAGATATTCAAGAAAAGAATGCACGTAGGAAGACATGGAAAAAGAAATATAACAGTCTTGAGATGTTACCCGAAGAGAACATTAGAGCTTACAATCAGAGGATAAATGAAGCAGTCTCTGGAATCATAAACAATGGTGGAGAAATATCAGAAGAAGACATAATGGACAAGTTGCTAACTACTTTAACATTAAACTATGAAAACAAGATAAGTATTCTAGAGGAAACCATGCAATTCTCACAAGACTTCAAGAGAGAGACCTTGATCAGCAAAATCTCTGCATTTGAGATATCAAGATTGAAGATTGAACCTAAAAGTGAAACCACTTTCAAATTATCAGTCCATGGTAAGAAATCCTTACACATCTCCAGTCATAATGAGAAAGAAGAAGTTGATGAAGAACTAGAAAAAATCATTGCTATGATTGCTAGAAAAGAAAAGAAAGGTAAAGGAAAATATGAAGGACAACTTCCATTCAAATGTTTTTCATGTAACAAGGTTGGTCTTTTTGCATCTAAGTGTCCCACAAGAGTCAAGAAGTTCAGATCTGATTACAAACCAAAATATAAGAAGGAATGTTATCATGCTGAAGAAGGTGTAACTGATGAAGATTCAAGAGAAGATGAAATTGGATTCGTTACCCTTAGAGACATGGAAAGGTTGCTTGAGGAAATGGACATTGAAGATGAAAAGGAAGAGCAAGAGTTAGCCTTAATTTCTAAAGCAGACATCAGAATTGATTGGATCATTGACAGTGGATGCTCCCATCATATGACAGGTGACAAAGATAGATTTTTTCAATTAGAAAAATACAAAGGTGGTATGGTTAGATTTGGAGATAACACTCCTAAACCTATCATAGGCAGAGGTTCTATCACTTTGGATGGAAAGAACAAGACATATGATGTTCTATATGTTGATGGACTACATCATAACTTGCTGAGTGTTTGATAGCTACTTGACAAAGGTTATCATCAGGAGTTCAAAGAGAAAAAGTGCATCATTAACAACAAGGATGGAGACATGATTGTATCAGGCTCTAAAACAAAAGGTAATGTTTTTCAACTCAATTCTGATGTAAGTTGTTTTGTTGCAAAGGTGGATGACATTTGGCTATGGCACAAGAGACTATGTCACATCAATTTTGATAACATAGTAAAGATAAGTAATGTCAAGGTAGTTAGAGACCTACCAAGTATTACAAGACCAGTAGACACAATATGCAGGGAATGTGTTATGGGAAAGCATGTAAGTAGTTCCTTTAGAAGAAAGAAAAACTCAGCTGAGAACAAATTGGACCTAGTGCATACAAATTTGTGTGGTCCTCCCCAAACAAGATCATACTATGGAGAAAGGTTTTTCATTTTGTTTGTTGATGATTTTTCTAAGATGATGTGGGTTGCGTTCTTAAGGGAGAAATCTGAAGCCTTTGAGAAGTTTAAAATATTCAAAGCTAAAGTTGAGAATGAATCCGGATTAAAAATGAAATGTTTGAGATTAGATAGAGGAGGAGAGTTCACCTATGATCAATTTTATGATTATTGTGAAGAACATGGTATTAAAAGATAGTTGAGTGCACCTAGAATCCCTCAATAGAATGGGATTGCAGAAAGGAGGAACAAGATCATACTTGATACAACGCACACTATTATGATTGAAGGAAAAGTTGTGCACACCTATTGGAGAGATGCAGTGAGCACAACAGTATATACTATCAACATAACTCAATTGAGGCCAGGCACAGATAAGACACCCTATGAACTTTGGTTTGACAATGTAACTATTGTTAAGTATTTCAGAATATTTCACAGCAAGTGCTACATCAAGAGCGATGATGGTGTTGAGAGGTACTATGAATATGCACCTATGATTGAAGATGAACCCAAGCCTAGCGGAAAAGATATTGTTATTGCAGAAATGTTTGATTGCATTGATGTCTTATGCAATGACCCTAAATCAAGCAGAGAAGAATCACATATTACAGAAGAAAAAGACACACCTAAGGTTCCAAAATTCACATCCAGATACCACTCTAAAGATGACATCATTGGAGATCAGAGCAGCAGTGTTTTGACCAAAGCAAAAGGTCTAGCAATGTATGAAGAGGTATGTTTACTTTCATAGATTGAACCTTTAAGTGTTGAAGATGCTTGTAATTTCTTATTGGAAGAATGCAATGAAAGAAGAATTAGATCAGATAATTAAAAATGATACATAGGAATTGGTCCCTAGACCCAGTGACAAAAATGTGATTGGAACAAAGGGAGTATTCAGAAACAAGATGAATGAAGATGGTACAGTAGTAAGAAACAAAGCAAGATTGGTATGCAAAGGATATGCGCAAAGAGAAGGAATAGACTACACTGATGCATTTGCCCCTGCGAGCAGATTGGAAGCCGTTAATTTTTTTTTGGCATATGCTACATTCAAAGACTTTAAAGTTTATCAAATGGATGTAAAATCAGCTTTTCTGAATGGTGATTTGAATGAAGAAGTCTACATTGAATAGCCTAAAGGATTTAGTCTTTCAGATGAACCAGAAATGGTATGCAAATTGAAGAAAGCACTCCATGGTCTTAAACAGGCCCCAAGAGCTTAGTATGAGAGACTTGATGGTTATCTTACCAATATTAGATTCAAGAAAGGAGTGGTAGATTATAACCTATTCATAAGGGAGACACCTGATGGATTACTATTAGTTGCCATATTTTTTGATGACATTATCTTTGGAGGTAATGACAAGCTCAATACAACATTTGCAAAAGAAATGCAGAATGAATTCAAAATGAGTATGATTGGTCCTATAAAATACTTTTTGGGACTGAATGTAAAACAAAAAGATAAAGGTATATTCATTAATCACTCAAAGTATGTGAAGGAAATATTGAAGACCTTCTAGATGGAAGACTGTAAGCCAGTATGCACTACCATGATAACAGGAAGGATGCTTTCAAAGGATGATGATTCCACAACAATTGATAAAACGTTGTACAAATCTATGATTGGTAAACTCATTTATCTAACTCAGTCTAGACCTAACATATCTAATGCATTTGGCATTGTTGGAAGATTTGCAGTTGAACCCAAGTAGAGTCACCTAATGGAAATCAAGAGGATATTCAGATATCTAAAGGGAACTATAGACTATGGTTTATGGTATCCTAAATCAGAGAATGTAAAGCTTCATGTGTATACAGATGCAAATTGGGCAGGTTGTATTGATGACAGAAAGAGCACTTCAAGAGGAGCAATATTCCTTGGAGACAGGTTGGTTTCTTGGATAACCAAAAAGCAAAATTGTATTTCTCAGTCAACAGTAGAAGCTGAATATATTGCAACAGCACTAAATTGTTCAACCATGGTTTGGATCAAATAGATGGTTAAAGACTTTGGCATTCAGGTTGATTATCCTATTGTTATTCATTGTGATAATACTAGCACTATCAACATTTCTAAGAACCCTGTGATGCACGCAAAGACAAAACACATAGAGATCAAGTACCATTTATTAAGAGAAAAGGTTGCAGACAAAGAAGTTAAATTGGACTATGTGAACACCAAAAAATAGTTGGTAGATATTTTCACAAAGCCTTTATCAAAGGATAATTTTGAGTATCTTAGGGATAATTTTGGAGTAATTCCCTCTCCTATGTTTGTTTAGAAGAAGCAGCAAAGACATAAGTCATTAAGTGACTGATGAATGGTTGACTACTCTACTTCTAGAGTAGTACCTGTGCCTAAAGATCTATGGCGCCCTTTTCCATTGATGTCAAAGGGGGAGTATATAGTAAGGGGGAGTATGTACTAAGGGGGTGCATATACTCTGGGGAAGTATATACATGGAAAACAAAAACATAGTCAGAGGAACTGTAGCTATTTAGAGAAATCTTTGATGAGGATATTGAGAAGCTTGTAAAAGAAAGAGGACACCATGAATAAAGGATGTTTTTTATATCATATGTTGCCATCAATGTCAAAGGGGGAGATTTTTGGAGATTTGATTCTGAGCAGTTGATTGATTGTATGTTTTTCATTGAGACAACATATAATACATAGTAGCAATTCTGTATGTACTTATTAGAATGCTGATATGAAGACTTGCATGGATAGAGACATGTTGTTGACATGTCTATTATGTTATTTTCATACACATAGATCCTAATATGATGTTTCAGTCAAGTTATGTAATTCTGTTATTGGCAATTACAATTCTAGATGTGTAACTATTTAGGGCTGACGTATATCACATGTTTCTTGAGTTGCGCCTATATTTAGTATATGCATGTGTATATTCATGATTAGTTGTGAGTTGATGATATTAATCTAAAGGCGCAAAATGTGTTTCAAGAAGATTGCAAAGTTAGAGTTAATTTGGTGAGGTTGACTTAGTGAAGCGTCGCATCTATTCAGTTTATAATTGCGTGGTTGTAATAATGCTTACGTGCTTAGTAGAGCCGACAAGGATGTTATGAAGAGTTTTCCTATAGGTCCCATGATCTCATACTTTGAGGAGGATACTTATAGCAAGTCAGAGGTGACACACTAAGTGTGAATGATATGAAAAGAGAAGAAAGATGTATAGAGCAGATTATAAGAGTCGGTTCATTCATCAAGAGTCTATGTGAAGAAGAAGAGAAAGATTGTAATACACTATAACTGATCAATACAACAATCCTACTCTATAGTTCATCATCAGATAAAGTGCATATCTATTATAAAGAAGGTTGTAGCCTTCACCATCAAGCAGTGAGCTTTTGGACAGTGAGTCCACCACCCCTAACAGGGTTATTTGTAATAGACTCCTAACATGGTCCAACCCTTAACCAGGTCACTATACTTATTGCATTGTAAAGTACAAATCCTAATAGGGTTGAGATATCTTCTAACAGGGATTACTATAAACAAGTATAGTTCATTGTAGGTGCTAATTCCCACCAGTGTTTTTACCATTTGGTTTCCCCGTAATCAAATTGTGTGTTGTGTACTGTGTTATCTGATTAAAAATTTACTTTGTTGTATTCTGAAGTTAAAGAAGAAAAAAGAATTAAATTTATTGATAACTAATTCACCCCTCCCTCTCAGTTATCCATTGGGACTATTCTAACACCATACAACAAATACCAAAATTTTGTTCTACAACTACAAAAATTCTATAGCTCTCCCTAGCTTGAATATAATCTATGTCAGTATAAACAAAATAGTCACTGTGCAGACTCTCTCTAAAGTTTTGACTGTTCAGCTCTTGAATCTCTCGATAGTTTAGATATGTATTTTCTCTCCCTTTCTCTTTTATCCCTTGAGTGGATATATATTTCATGAATCTCTCCCAGATATTTCATGATATATCTCTCCCTTTGAAAACAATGCCAAAAATAAATAAAAAATATGCAACTCTTTAGTAGCCAAGTAAAATATCTCTGATTTTCAGTGTAGTAAGTACCTTTCAGTGTACTAATATCTCTGTGTTGGTCTAGTTTAGGGTAAGTGCACAAAGATGGGGGACCAAAAAGGGGGTATAAGATGCCTTTTTTTTTCTGAAATCAGAAAACACTGAACTTCAACAAGAAATTGAGGATAGTTACACTTAACATTTTAAAATGTAATGAAAACAAGAGTTGTCCTACTCTGAATCTAGTTTCTAAAATACTAATCTATTTTAGAAATGGTGGAGATTAAGGCCCTCAAAAAGGGGGAGCACAAAAACTGGTCCTATTTTTTGTGAAAAAATATAACATAGCATCTGGTGTGCTCCCCCTAAAATGTTAACCTTTTTAAAAATAAAATTAATTACTCCAGTGAGAAATTAGCTTACACTGTCTAGTTTATCCCAGATTTTTCTACTAATTTTTTGATGAAAGTGTGATTTTTTGTCAGTTTCCGAAGTGGACACATCTTGAAAACATGAAATTTTTGTGTGCTCCCCTAGAAATCATTGAAAACTTATTTATTTTTAAAAAAAAAGTGGAACCCTAGTCTACCTTTGAAGTACTCAAATGTATCCTTCGGTAATAGTTTTGTGAATATATCTGCAAGTTGTTCTTTTGATTGTACATATTCTAGTATTACATGTTTGTCATGTACTAGTTCCCTCAAGTAGTGATACTTTATAGATATGTGATTTTTCTTTGCATGCATCACATGATTATTTGAAATATTTATAGTACTTGTATTATCATAATAAATCATCACTGGTTTGGTGATCTCCTCATTCCTTCCTTTCAACAACTTCTGTAGTTGAGTGGGATATGTATCCTTGCTTCTTGCTAATCCAATTAGCCAGTCTTTCTCCAATAAAGAATGCTCCACTAGTAGTACTTTTTGTATCATCTATATTCCCATCCCAATCAGCATCAGTATAGAATTTCAATTCAAATTGTCCTTCTTTTTTATACCATGGTCCATAATCATCATTATTCTTCAAATATCTAAAAATTCTTTTTACAGCGGTCATATGTGATTCCCTAGGGTTACCAAAAAATCTTGCAGCTATCCCAACTGCATGTGCTATGTCAGGTCTTTTATGAACAACATACATCAATTTACCAATCATAGATCTAAAAAAAGTCTAATTTACCTTATGTGTCTTGTCATCTTTTGTCAATTTGCATCCTGTCACCATAGGTCTTCTGACTGGTTTTCATTCTTCCATTCTGAATTTCATTAGTACTTCCTTGATGTATTTTGATTGAGTAATATAGATACCTTTAGTCTATTGTAAAATTTGCAATCCTAAAAAAATTTGATTTGACCAAATATCAACATCTCAAATTCTTTCCTCATTTCATCAACAAATGAAGTGCATAAGTTATCATTACCTCCAAATATGCTATCATCAACAAATATTTCAACAATAAGTGTGTTATCATCATTTCCTCCTTCTAAATATAAATTTTTGTTGTCACTTGTTCTAATAAATCCAATACTTATTAGATAAGAATGCAATCTTTCATACCATGCTCTTGGTGCTTGCTTCAGTCCATATAAATCTTTGTGTAACTTACATACCATGTGTGCCTAACCAGGATCAATAAATCCCTCAAGTTGTTCACTGTATACCTCCTCTTCCAATATTCCATTCAAAAATGAGGACTTCACATCCATCTGATATACCTTGAATCCTTTATATGCAGCATATGCAAGTAGTATTATTACTCCTTCAAGTCTAGAAACTAGTGTAAAAGTTTCTCCATATTCTATTCCTTCTTCTTGTGCATACCCTTTGCAAACAATTCTGGCTTTATTTATGATTAAATTCCCATCTTCATCCAATTTGACTCTGAAAATCCATTTGGTGCCAATGATATTTTTATCACTTGATCTTAGTACTAATGTACATGTCTTATTTTTCTGTATCTTCTCCATTTCCTCATTTATAGCATTAAACCATTCTTCATTTTCTAACGCATCTCTAACATTCTTAGGCTCAAATTCACAAATTAAACAAGTGTCATCTCTGAACTTACTTCTTGTCAATATGCTTGCTCTTTTATCTCCAATGATCTGATCTTGTGGATGGTTTTTTCTTACATATCTAGAAAGTACAGTTTCGGTTCTTGGTCCTTCATTATCTTCTTCTATATGTTCATTGACTTCAGGTTCATGATCTTTTGTTTCAGCATTTTCCTAATTCCTGGTCTGTGCTACCTATTTCTCAGTGACATTAATCTATTAACCAGTAACATTACCCGGTTTCCCGATAATTCTAGGCATCTGTGTTGGTATATTATCAGGTTCTTCCCAATAAATAAATTTACTTTAATCTTCAGGGTCTCTCATGTTGTCCTCATCATTTACCTCAACAAATTGATCAACTTTCACATTTTCACTCTCAATGATTTTGTTAGTTGTCTTGTTCAAACATTTGTAAGCTTTACTCTTAGTAGAATATCCAATAAGTATTCCTTCATCTCTTTTTGAATCAAATTTTCCATTTCTTTTATTTTTCATAATATAACACCTACTACCAAATATTCTAAAATAACTTACATTCAGTGTATACTCATACCATAGCTCATAAGGTGTTTAATTTGAATCTTTCTTTAGTTGTAATTGCTTAAGTGTGTAAACTGCTGTGTTGACTACTTCTCTCTAGTATGTTTGTGAAACTCCTTTCTCAATCATCAATGTCCTAGCACAATCAACAATTGATCTATTCCTTCTTTCAACAATCTTGTTTTGTTGTGGTGTCCTCGGTGTAGAAACTTGTCTTTTGATTCCATACTCACTACAAAAATTAGTGAACTCATCAGAAATAAATTCACCTCCTCTATCAGATCTCAAACACTTCAGATCTCTATTAGTTTCTTTTTCCACTTTTGATTTATACCACTTAAGCATCTTAAATGCTTCAGATTTTTCTTTTAGGAACATGACAATCATCATCCTAGAGTAGTCATCAACAAATAAAATAAAATATATGTCTCCATAATAGCTCTGTGTTCTCATTGGTCCACATAGGTCTGTATGAACTAACTCAAAAATGTCATTAGATGAAAAATTCTTTCTCTTGAAACTATATTCTGACATCTTTCCCATTTGATAAATTTTGCACATTACATGGTCTGGTTTAGATAAGCTCGGTAAGCCTCTAAATTTTCTTTTTCTACTAATCTTAACCATGTTGTCAAAATTTACATGACAATGTCTTTTATTCAACAACCATATATCTTCATTCTTTGCCAATAAACAAGTAGTTTCAGCTGTGTCAAGATAGAATTGGTTACCTTTAGATTGTTCACCAGTGCCGATGAATTTTCCTTTTCCATCATAGATTCTTTCTTTTCTATTCTCAAATGCAACTCGGTAACTTGTGTTGTTCAACTGCGAAACACTCAACAAATTGTAGTTAAGTCCTTTTACCCAATAAGAATTTTCAATTTTGATTTGATTGTTCAGCATAATAGTACCTTTTTCTTTCACATGATAGGGTGTATCATTTCCCATTCTTATTGATCCTCCATCATAATGTTCAATAAATTCCAATTTACCTTTATCACCAGTCATGTGATGTGTACAGCCACTATCCATAACCCATATATCATGTTTACTAACTTTAATGATAAGTGTTGTCTCTACATACCTTTCATCCTCATCCGAATCATCTTTCAATGCCACAAATAGTGTCTCAATGTCTTCATCACTGTCAGAGTTACTATCATTCATTTTATCTTCAACAATGTAACAAGCTTTGTTACCTTTATCTTTGTAATCTCAGTTATCTCTTCTGTCATACTGTTGATTGCTTATGAAGTCTCGGTCATCCTTTCTGGTGCAGGAGCACCTTAAGGTCTAGTGAAGATATTTGAAAAATTTGGCTTGTAGGTAGTTCTTTCCAACCACCAAGGAAATCAGGACTGAGATAAATTCCCAAATTTGTTTGGAGTGTTTTCTTAGGTAAGATTCTTTATAGTTTTTGTGTGTGGTTTTGTCTAATAGGGTCTAGTCTCATTGTTTACTTAGAGTCAAAGTTGGTCAAACATTGACCAAAATCCCAAAATGGAGGGGAAAATGTGTTTTTGGTGTTTTTGAGTGATTTGAGGTCCAATGGAGTGATTTGGGTTTGATTTGAGGAAGTTGGAGCAGTCGCAATGCAAAATTGTAAAAGTTGCAAAAGTTACTCATAACAACTTTGCAACTTTGTGAAATTGTCATGACAACATTTCCTAAAATGTTGCATTTGGAATTTAAAGGGTCCAAATCCCAACCTTATGGGCTGAATGTGTTGGCATGGACTATATAAGGTTTCCCAAACCCTAATGGAGAGGTTGGTTGTCAGATTGTACAGAAAGACTTAGTGAAAGCACTAATTTTGTGATACAGAGACTAGTTTTAAGCCATCATCCAATCTTAATGGATTAAATGGACTACTACACTACATTGAAAATTTAATTATTTCTGCGTAATTAATAATTGTGGATTTTATTTGAAAATTTGGTGCATTTCTTTGTCATTTTGTAAATTCTTTAAGCTCTTCTGGTTTGTTGTCCTAAATAGAGCTAACGATGTAAATATGGCTCCTTCTTGAGTTCCTGTGATTGAAACTCAATGGCCACTTGGAATCAAGAAGGGAACTCTATATATAGTGTAAATATGGCTTTAGGGTTCATTTTATGTAGGGGAGCTATTATTGTAAGTAGGCCCTAAGTGAGTACAGAGGTATCCAGTTAGGGATTTGTATAGTTGCAGAAGAAAGAAGCCTTTTTGAATGCATTAGTTTGTGCCAATCAAGAGTGGGAGAGTGTAGGGGAATGTGAAAAGGGTATGTGGTTACAAGGAGAATTTAAGAGGAATCCAATAATGCACTTAGTGACACCAAAGAAGTCAGACTGGTTTACATGCCCTAGAGACCCTTAAAAATAGGGGTTTGCTGGAAGTCCTATGTACATACACCATGGAGACCTAAGACCTGGGAAATATTGAATCCCAGGTCCTTAGAGAGAATCCACAACAATTTTGAGGGTTTGTTAAGTGAATTTTGGAGTAATTCCAAGTTTACTAGTTTTAGGAGGCCTAATTGGGCTAAAAAGGCTACAAGGCCTAAAAACTAGGAAATAATGAACTCAATGGAAAAACCTTGAAAGAATCCATTAGAGTGGATCAAGATTGAAGGAAGATGAAGGGGAAATAGGTTGAAAACCTATTCTTATTTACAAGAATAGTTTGGGAGCATAGCTTCTTGAATTGAGCCTATGGATGCACAGTTGTGTAGAGAAGGATTGAGGAGAGTTTGAAGTTCGTGGAGAGCTCTAGTTGGTGTAGAAGAACCATAGGTGTGTCCTCTAGTTATGGTAGAGAGAAGTAACCTAGTAAGGTCAGAGAAAAGGCCTTAAGAAGATAAAGTATTCTTTTAAGAGTTAGAGCTCCCCATCAAAGTGGTATCAGAGGCATTGAAAGGATTGGGAAGTAATTGTGAATGGTAGAGGTGAGTGAATCAACTGATAAGAGAACCATGGTGACCAATGCAGAGTTGGCAAGAGATTTTTTAAAATAGAAAGTAAAGAATAGACTCCTAGAAGAAGCTATGGAGGAGATGAAACAAAAATTGGTAGAAGTTGCAGAGACTACAAGAAAAATGAAAGAACAGTTAGGAGAGGATAAAGAAAAAGGAAAGAATCAAGTTGAAGAGAAAGAAGAACTAGAACTAGACCCTCCACTACCCAAGGAACCTTTCCTCAAAGCCCTGAAAGCACTAAGTGGCAAAGAATTATAAGGAATCCCTATTTTCTATGGCCGAATGGATGCAAAATTGGTGATGGAATGGATTGAGGGTATGGAAAATCACTTTGAGTGTGATGGAATCAAAGAGGCACATAAGGTAAAGATAGATAAATAAAGATTGAGAGGACAAGCATTAACTTGGTTGAAGTTCTTTCAAGAATAATGAGAGAGAGAAGGGAAGAAGCCAATAGTCAATTGGAAGGCTATGGTGGCTAAGGTAAAACAAAATTACCTACCAGAGGATTATGACATCCAACTGCATAAAAAGAGACATAATCTCAGACAAAATGACTTAGATGTAGCATCCTATAGAGAAGAATTTCAAAAATTATGCCTTAGGTCCAGAGTGTAAGAGATAAAAAGCATCAAAGTAGCTAGGTACCTCAATGGACTTAGGTGGAACATTCAAGAGGATCTAATTCTGTTTACCTTAACTTCTATCCATGGTTGTTTTCAAATGGACCTTAAGGTGGAAGAAAAAATTAGAAAGAAGCAAGATTCAAGCTCTAGGAGTAGAGGGAGAGGTAGGGACTCCAGAGGAGGACATAGAGGATGTTCTAGTGGCAGAAGCAATGACACCAAAGGTCAAGGAGACTCTAATCTTATTGAGAAAACAAATGAGTCAAACAATAGAGGAGGATATGTCAGAGGAAGAAGATTTCATAGTGGTGAAAGAGGTAGATATGGTGGTTTTGGAAGAAGCTCACATTTTTCTTCAATGAAATGTTATAATTGTGGAAAGTTGGGTCACCCTGCCTATAGGTGTCTAGATAAGCCATCATATTCACAAGGAGAGAAGAAAATTTCATATGTGCAAGAGGAAGAAAATTCTAAACATTCTGAGGTAAGTCTTGATTTAGAGAAAGGAGAAATCCTAATGCTTAGAAGAATCTTGATTAAAGAACATAATAAGGATGAACACAAATAAAGGAGATCACTCTTTAGGGTGAAGTGCAAGATTCATGACAAAGTGTGTAGATTCATCATAGACTCAGTGTTAACAGATAATGTGATCTCAAAGGAATAATTACAAAAGTTAAATTCGGACAAGATACCTCATGCTTACCCCTACAAAGTAACTTGGTTGAACAAGGGAAAAACATATTGGTCAATGAACAAGTATGGGATGATTTCACTATAGGGAAGTATCAAGAAAAGATATGTTTTGATGTGCTACCAATGGATTCTTGTAATCTATTTCTTGGGAGACCATGGCATTATGACAGAGAAGTAGTCCACCATGTCAAAGAGAAAAAGTACTCATTCAAGAAGAATGGAGTCACTTATACGACTCAATCCTTGATAGAAGAGGATACAATAAAGAGGAAGGATACCAATACTCTCTTAATGAGTGGAATGGAATTCCTAAAAGACATGAAGGAGGAGGAAGGAATTGGTTATGCTATCTTGGTAAAACAAAAGGAGGAGACACCCAATCAGACACCTATGCCTTGATAAGTCAAAAAGTTATTGGATCAATTTAAGGACATCATATGTGATGGGACACCAGCTACACTACCTCCATAGAGGGAAACCAGTCATCAGGTTGATTTTGTTCTAGGGGCATCATTACCAAACAAAGTTTCTTACAAGATGACACCAAAACAAAACAAAACAAAACAAAACAAGGAGATTGAAAGACAGGTTCAAGAGATTTCGGATCAAGGTCTGATAAGAAAGAGAATCAGCCCATGTGTTGTTCCAGTGGTATTGGCTCCTAAAAAGGGAGGTAAGTGGGGAATGTGTACTGACTCTAGGGAAATAAATAGGATAACAATTAGGTATAGATTTCCTATTCCTAGAATAGAAGACTTGATGGATTGTCTTGGGGGTGCTAAGTAATTTTCTAAAATAGACCTTAAGAGTGGATATTATCAGATTAGGATCAAATAGGGGGATGAGTGGAAGTTTGCCTTTAAAACCATAGAGGGACTCTATGAGTGGTTAGTAATGCCATTGGGATTACAAATGCACCTAGTACTTTTATGAGGGTTGTGAATGTAGTCTTAAAATATTACATAGGTGTATTTCTAGTAGTCTACCTAGATGATATCCTCATCTTTAGAAAAACCAAAGAAGAGCATATGAAACACCTAGAGATTGTGGTGAAGAAGCTCCAAGAGGAGAAGTTAACCATCAAACTTCAGAAAAGTGAAGTCATGAAACAAGAACATGTCTATTTAGGATTTGTAGTTTCCCAAGGTGATCTAAACATGGATAAAAGAAAGGTTGAAGCAATCCTAAGTTGGTCTACTCCAAATATAGGGACATAAGTGAGAAGATTCCATGGTTTGGCTAAATTGTATAGGAAGTTTGTGAGGAGCTTCAGTGAAATCTGTGCACCTGTCCTAGATACCATAAAGGGTGGACTCAAGACAAAGTTCATATGGATCAAGGAAGCCAATGAAGGGTTTGAAAGGTTGAAGAAAGAAGTGGCTACCCAACCTATACTGATGTTGCCAAGTTTTGACAAATTATTCATTGTGGAATGTGATGCTAGAAACATAGTAGTTGGTGTAATCCTAAGTCAAGAAGGAGGCTAGTAGCCTTCTTTAGTGAAAGATTAAATGAGGCAAAGTCTAGATATTCATCTTATGACTTGGACCTTTATGCATTGGTTCAAGCTCTCAAGAAGTGGATGCACTATTTGTTGCCAAAAGAATTTGTGGTATACACAGATAACCAAGCTCTTAGCTACATCAATACACAAGAGAATCTCAGTTTGAGACACACAAAGTGGATGGAATTTTTGCAGTCATACACATTTAAAATCAAGCACAAGAAGGGAGTGAACAACAAAGTTGCAGATGCATTTAGTAGGAGATTTCTCACTATCCAAGAGATACAATTGTAGATCATAGGAGTAGAAGGATTCAAGGATATATATGAAGGAGATGCAGATTTCTCAGATATCTACAAGGTATGCACTGATTTTGATAATAATTTCCATTGTGAATATGTTGACTACACATTGCAGAATGGTTTACTATTTAAGGGGAAAAAACTATGTGTTCAAAGGGGTTCCACGAGGGAGAACCTCATCCAAGAGAAGCACTATGGTAGTTTGAGTGGACACTTTGGGTGAAATAAGACCCTAGATCTTGTGGAGAGATTTTACTATTAGCCTAAAATGTAGAAGGATGTAAGGAGGTATGTTGAAAAATGTGGGGTATGTTAAAAATCCATATGGACATCCTCAAATGTAGGGCTCTATGAGCCATTTCCCATCCCAAATAGACCTTGGGAGTGCATAATTATGGACTTCATAGTGGGGCTACCTAGAAAACCAAGTAGTTTGGATAATGTGTTTGTGGTAGTAGATAGAGATTCAGTAAAATAAATAGTGAGGATCCATGGGTTTCCAACTAGTATTGCATCAAATAGGGATGTGAAGTTTATGGGACACTTCTGGAAAACACTCTAGAAGAGATTGGGAACCAACTTGGCCCATAGCCATGCATATCATCCTCAAACAAATTGTTTAATAGAAGTAATCAACAAGGTACTTGATAATTTATTAAGATGTTTAACCAAGGAATATGGGAAAGGATGTGAACAAGTCATCCCACAAGTAGAATTTTCCTATAATGATAGTACCAATAGGACTACTGGTAAGAGTTCATATGAAATTGTGTATGGATTACATCCAAGTGGTGTTTTTGACCTTAGGGACTTAAAAGGTTATGAAGCCCGATCAATGGACATGCAAATGAATTTTTTTATTCAATGAGAGAGGTTCATGAATAGGTGAGAAGGACATTAATGGAGGCTAATCAGAAGCTAAAAGCTAAAGTGCATGAAAAGAGAAGAGACTTACAGTTTGAGGTAGGATACTTGGTGATGGTGTTTTTGAACAAATCCACACTACAGAAAGACATCCTAGCAAGCTCCAGATGAAGAGGATTGGTCCATGTAAGGTGTTGGCCAAGTATGGCTCTACTGCCTATAAAATAGATTTACCAAAGGAGATGTCCATTTCTCCTATCTTCAATGTGAAGGATCTGATTGAATACAAGGGTCCAGAGATAGAGGATCAAGAGTACAATATAGAGGTGATTAAGGATGTTGTATAACTCAAGGTTCCTGATCAGATCAAGCCTCAAGCTGAGAAGGTGCTAGATTCTAGAGGGAAGAAGAAGACTAGATACAAGATCTACATGGAGCACCTAGTGAAATGGAAGCATCAACTTGAATCAGATGATACTTGGATAGAAGAGGGTGATTTAAAGAAGCATGGGATCATCCTAGAGTTCATCACACCTCAGGTACCCTAACCTTCTTGTTGCAGGGGGGAATGGTGTAGGAGCACATTAAGGTCTAGTGAAGATCTTTGACAATTTTGGCTTGTAGGTGGTTCTAGCCAACCCGTAAGGAAATAAGGACTGAGATAAAGTCCCAAATTTGTCTGGAGTTTTTTCCTGGGTAAGATTCTTTAGAATTTTTGTGTGTGGTTTATTCCAATAGGGTCTAGTCTCATTGTTTTCTTAGAGTCAAAGTTGGTCAAGCATTAATCAAAATCTCAAAATGGAGGGACAAATGTTTTTTTGGTATTTTTGAGTGATTTGAGGTCCAATGGAGTGATTTGGGTTTGATTTGAGAAAGTTGGAGTTGTTGCAATGCAAAATTATAAAAGTTGCAAAAGTTGCTCATGACAACTTTGCAACTTTGCAAAATTGTCATGACAGCATTTCCTAAAATGTTGCATTCGGCATTTAAAGGGTCCACATCATGACCTTAGGGTCTAAAAATGTGGGGATGGGCTATATAAAGTTTCCCAAATCCTAATGGAAGGGTTGGTTGTCAGATTGTACGGAAAGACTTAGTGAAAGCACTGATTTTGTGATACAGAGACTAGTTTTGAGCCATCATCCAAACTTAATGGATTGAATGGAATATTGTAATGCATTGAAAATTTAATTCATGTTATGTAATTAATAATTATGGAGTTTATTTGAAAATTTTGTGCATTTCTTTGTCATTTTGCAAATTCTTTAGGTTCTTCTAGTTCACTGTCCTAAACAGAGCTAACCATGTAAATATGGTTCCTTCTTGAGCTCCCATGGTTGACACTCAATGGCCACTTGGAATAAAGAAGGGAACTCTATATAGAGTGTAAATATGGCTTTAGGGTTCATTTTATGTAGGGGAGCTACTATTGTAAGCAGGCCCTAAGTGAGTACAGAGGTATCTAATTAAGGATTTGCATAGTTGCAGAGGAAAGAAGCCTTATTGAATGGAATTGTTTATGCCAATAAAGAGTGGGAGAGTTTAGGGACATGTGAAAAGGTTATGTGGTTGCAAGGAAAATTTAATAGGAATACATTAATGCACTTAGTGACACCAAAGAAGTTAGATTGGTTTACATGCCCTATAAACCCTTAAAAATAGGGGTTTGTTGGAAGTCCTATGTACTCACACAATGGAGACCAAAGATCTAGGAAATTTTGAAGCGTAGGAGGTCCTTAGAGAGAATCCATAACTAATTTGGGGGTCTATTAAGAGAAGTCTGGAGTAATTCCAAGTTTACTTGTTTTAGGAGGCCTAATTGGGCTAAAAAGGCTACAAGGCCTAAAAACTAGGAAATAATGAGCTCGATGGAAAAACCTTGAAAGGATCCATTGTAGTGGATCATGATTTAAGGGAGGTGAAGGGGAAATAGGTTTAAAACCTATTCCTATTTCCAAGAACATTTTAGGAGCATAGTTTCTTGAATTGAGCCTATGGATGCACAGTTGTGTAGAGAAGGATTGAGGAGAGTTTGAAGTTGGTGGAGAGCTCTAGTTGGTGTAGAGGAACCATAGGTTTGTCCTATGGTTAGGGTAGAGAGAAGTACCTGATTAAAGTCAGAGAAAAGGACTTAAGAATAGAAAGAAAGCTCTTAAGAGTTAGAGCTCCCCATCACTTTCTGTCATTAGATCTATCATTTCTATAATCACTCTTTTTGTTAGGGCATCTTGCAGAAAAATGACCAATCTCTTTACAGTTAAAGCATATCAAAGGTATTTTACCTTTATATCTTCTTTTACCTTTGTATAATCTTCTAACTATTAAAGCTTCAAGTTCATCAAGTTCCTTGTCATCACTATCACTCTCACTGTTATTTCTGATCATGTGTTTGCTACTAGATTTACCAATTTTCAAAGTAGACATAAATGTGGATTCCTTAGATGGTACAATATTGTTATCAAAGCTATTTAGCTCAAAATAAATCAATATTCCAATAAGACTATCAACAACAATGTTATTTCTAGGTGCAACTCTCATTTCATGTATTGCAGAGACTCTTATAGAATAAATAGGCATTAGATTTCTAAGAATCTTACTCACAATTGTGTCTTCATCAATGGTTCCACCAGATCCTTGAATGGAATTCACAACTTCTTTAATTTTTTTATTGTATTGTGTAATGTTTTCTCCTTCCTTCATTTTCATGTCATCAAACTTTCTAGAAATAATTTCAACTTTGGCTCTGAGTACATTTGCATCTCCTCGATAATCTAGTGTAAGTTGATCCCACATCTTCTTGGTAGTTACACATGCCTTGATATCTTCAAATTCAGAATCAGTAAGTGAAGAGGCAATATCCACCATGATAAGGTTATGCTCATTTTTCTCTTTCATCTTATTTACTGTGAAAGGTCCAGTAGGTAATATGAATTCATTGTCTAGAAAATATGCAATGTTGTCTACAATCCCTGATAGGTATAATCTCATTCTTCTTTCCCATGTCGATAAGTTATCTTTTTTCAACTTAGGTGCATCTCTCTTATACATCTTGTGATCTTTAGCTTAAGTCCTTGAAAACTTTCTTCTAAGCATTGTATTCTCTCATAAGCACTGCTTCTAAGCACTGATAGCTCTGATACCAATTGTTAGAATAACTGAGAGGGGGGGGGTGAATCAATTAGAATCAATTTCCTCAAAAATTATCCCATAGTCCCAAATTTCTCTATATGTATACCAAAATAAATTCAATCATATAAAACTCAGCTCGGTGAAAATGTATTTTGTAAACTTAAACTTTACATCATTAGTGTTTACCGAATGTCAGTAAATTAATACTGTGATTTCCGATCTAGGTCAATAAAATAAAGTGTAAAGTAAAATAATAATCCAAAAAATTCATACACATTGACACATAGACTTTTAATGTGGAAATCTTGTTAAGGGATAAACCACCTTGGACCGGTAACCCATAATATTTTCACTCTTCTGAAGTGAGCTCGGTGAGGAGGCAGCCTTTTTAAAGGTTGCAATGCACATTGTTAAATGTGACCTTGTTAGAGGATTTGAAACTAAAAATTATCTCTTGAGAAGGCATTCACTATGTGGTCAACAAGAAAATAATCAACATTCTATCAATATTATAATAAGGACTCATTGTCCCACTCGGTTGAGAGATTTATCTATAACAATGGTTAAAGTGATACAGTAATGATCTGAATCAAATACAACTCTGATTTTCAAATATTCAGATCTATTCTAAGTATATAATACCTTTGATCAATTTTTTCACTTCAATTCATCTCATACTTGTTCCGCTCGATAATCCTCTTTCCTTTGTTTTCTTGGATATATCTATAGAAATTCTTGGTTATGTCTTTAACCAGTTTGATCCGTCATGCATTAAATTTTAATGTACGCTTTAGCATCTGTCAACCCACATGATTCAGAAATGAATCTCTTTTCTCTTATATATAAATAATGTATCATTTAATTTTCATCCTTCAGATCTTGCCTATTAATATCTATAGTTCATTTTCTCACTTCATCCTTCCTTGAAACTTGTGTTAAAAAAATGTTTCAATCTCTATCGTCCGATCTTCCTTGAATTTTTATAACCGCTTGATCAAATAAAAAACTTTATCATTTACCTCAAAATTATCAATTGATAGATCAACATACAAGTCAGCCTCAATTAGAAATAATTTCTCGATCTTAGTATTAACCGTGTTGTGTCCGCAATCCCTTGCTCGATTAACACCGTGCTTTTTATACACTGCATTTTACTCGGTTATTACTGTCTCTCCGTGTATACAAAACTCTTCATTTTACCGACCACATAAACACTGTTTGTTCCAGATCTGCAATACACAACAAATGTTTTCCACCATAATAACACTCAAATAAGTTGACATCAATGACAATACATTAACTGATATTTTTTATCATCACGTATGTAGCTCGGTTGAATATCAACAAATGACTTCAAAAATATAATTAGTTGTAGCTCATCAATATGGTTTTATATATGCAAGTGAATTGAAGCTCTCAATTTGAGCAATTTGGGCAATATGGAATAAAGGGAATAGAAAAAGAAAATTTGATCAAGTAAAGGATGAAAAAATGAAAGGTCATACAAAACGTAATCAAGATAAAGATGTTGAAGTTCATGAAGGACCTATTTATATTCAAGAATATGAAATTCCATTAGGGGAGAAAATTGGTAGTTCTAAAGGTGGAAATATATCTTTTGGCATGGGAAATTTGATGGAGATGAATGAGGATTCACTTTTCAGTCAAATTTCATCTGAACAAATGACATCTGAAAGAACAATAAACATGCATTGCAAAAAATTTGGGATGAATATTTTTAAAATAAAAGTATGGTTGGAAAAGTAAAATTATTTTTTAGGTTATTCATGAAAAAAGAAATGACTCATGTTTTAGAGTTGTTAGGTGTTGATAACAAGAAAAGCTCAGGAGACAGTGTAAATCGAACAATAGTTGAAAATTTTCAAGATGCATTGAATGACATAAACAACTCAAGTCGAGGAGCCAATTTAAGTGCTCCATGTAGAGCATTGATGACTACCTTATATAGTAGGGGTTGACACAGAGAAAAAAAAGTACATGCAATTTATGATTTATTGAATGTATCTAGAAGAATTGTTCAAAGATATATCAAGAAGAGAAATATGTTAGATAAAAACATTCAAAATAATTGGGTTAATATTTGTAGACTTCCTCGAAAAGGAAAAATTTATGAAGATGTAAAAAGATAGGTAATTGAATATTGGACTTCTCACTCCCATGTTTCTTCTCATAGAAGGGATACTATAGAGATGAAAGATGAAAATACCGGTATGAAAACTGCACATCCAAAATATTTTATACATACAACACAATAAATTGTTTGAAGCATTCAAGCAAGAATTTTTAGATGTGAAAATATGTCAAAGAATTTATGAGAGGTTGCACCCTTTCTTTGTATGCATAAATAAGGTACGTGAAACTTGTAATTGCTGAAATAATGTTGAGTTTCATCTATATTTGCAATCACATAAAAAAGTTATGGCAGTACGTAATTCAGATATGGTCATACCTGGAAGTATGACACAATTTGTGAAGTTTATTTTATGTTATATATTGGAAGATTCAGATGATTTCAAAGTACAATGTATAAAGAGTGCACAATCATTGTGGATATTTACATAAATTTCCATTACAAAATGAGAATATTAATGTTTCAATGCCAATTTTGTGGAAGAGATTTGAATATGAGACATACCAAACTAAGATCGGAGATGAATCCAAAAAAATTATATTGAAGGAGAGTGAATTTCCCTACCTTGAGTTTATGACCAGGTTTCGTACTATAATTTATCCATATATCCAGTATTGTCATGGTGCGCGATGGAAAGATAAACAGTTTCATGATTCCAAAGATTGTTTCCCACCTGGTTGTATTCTTTCAAATATAGATTTCTCTGAGAACTATACATTCTCTCCTCAATCAGAGCTTCAAGATCAATATTACCATTCTGAAGAAGTTGCAATATTTGTGCAAGTGACCTATAGACACGCACGATTTGGTTTGGATGAGGTAGGAATTACTGATCCAAATGAATGCATTATCATCAAGGAGGTTCATTTCTATATCGGTGATGATAAGGTTCATGATAGGAGCTATGTCGCTCATTGTTTTGCAATTTATTTTGAAGATATTGTGAATCATGAGACTTCACAACACTGGATTTGGTCTAATGGTTGTCCAGGTAAGTGTATGTACTTCAATTCATTTTGATTTACATTTATTACTTATTAAATGATTACACATGTATGTATGCATACCATAACTTAATCTTGCAAGACAATTTAAATCTGCAAAAGCCTTTAATTGTATACCTATGCAACATGCTAGAAGCAATGTTAAGTTTCTATG
>MU226574.1:164297-182145 GCA_018584345.1 Thuja plicata | reverse complement strand
ATGTATGTATGTATATATATACATATACATGTGTATATATATGTATATATATACATATATATACATATGTATATATATATATATATACACACACACACATATATATATATATATATCAAAAATTTAATTCAAATTATTTATGTACATGTCTAAGTTTTTGAAATACATCAAAATTTAAATAAATATATACCATAGAAGCGTATAATACTCTCCCGATAGCGCTCAGATCTGAATCATGTAAGGACACCTCAACGAGGTCAATATGATCATGTAACGACACCTCTGCAGGATCAATCAGGTCATCTATAAGCAAGGTGTAAAATTTTGACGAGCTGAATGTGATGAAGTGGGTTGAGTAGACTATTAAGGTGCATCCTCATAAAATGCAGTCTCCTAAGGAGCTGTAGGTGGTGTAGGAATATCCTCATGTCTTTGTGCACCCTGATACCTGATCTAGTAGATATACTAAGAATGATGAGGACAAATGATAGGACCTCCCTGAGAGGAACCCGTTAACAATCTGTAAAGCTGGATATTTGCAAAGTAGATCACTGGAAAAACATGCACCCATATGACACAATTGATCCAAATTTGATATAGTTGCAACCTCTAAGGGAGATGGTATGTCTACTATCTAGTATGGATCATCACTAGAGGATGCATTCTATGCAGGTGGAGGAATGCTAGAATGGGAACGCAACATGTATCTCCCCAAATGATCAGATGACATCTCCTGAACTTGTAATGTGATACTTACAATACTAGAAAATGCATCCCTCCTGATCCTCTCATCTGGTACACTTTGTCCTGCAGCTTCCATTTCTAAACCTTTTGGTATGACCAAAAGGTTTGGACCCACCTTTTCCTGCTTATTAGCAGGAACTGGGGCATTAGGCCCTCTAAATCTATCAGATAATCTCCCCCTCCTCTACCCAACATGGGCAAGAAAATTTGTATAATAAACATCTTGGTGCAAATGAAATTCTACAAATAATTATTTGTAGAAATATAGTGGAAGATCATCCAACCATCGAGGATATATAAATGGTGCAACAAGGTCATCCTCGCATATATTAGTCATATAACCTCTCACCTAAGCTTTGTCTTGGTAATGAGGAAACATGGTCTTCACCATAGTGGTGGAAACTTCTGAGTCAACCTGTCTATACTACACAACGCCATTAACATTGCAGGAGAGAGAAGTATAGAATGTATCAATATAAATTTTATCATAAGGGTTGTATGATTGAACTTTGTCAATCATACAAACTAGGTCCTCTCTGATAATATTCACCCTATCCCTATTAGGAAGGGTGGTGGATGATTGAATCCTCTAATCGACAACCTCAATAGCTCGTCTCAATATAGCTATGGTACTAGAAAATAACTCCTCCCTGCCCTCTCTAGAATCAACAAATCTAGGTGAAGAGAGGTCACTACCAGCCCCCTAAACACTAGCCTCTCCTGAATCTGTAGGTGATGCCCCTCTAGATGATGGCATGTGATAGAGAAAAATAGATATATGCTCAAAAGTAGAAACATAAATATATATAGACCTCTGCACATGTACATGGTCCAATTCTAATTTGCATACATATTTAAAAACATGTGTTACAAATAAATAAAATAAAATACTTGAACACATATACATTTGAAATAAAAATAATTTAAAATCATATGTACATGTACATATTTTTATAATGAAAAGAGGTTTTGAGTTATGGTTAAATTTTGTCTAGGTTTACAACTAGCCTAGTTTAATGTAGATTAATATTTCCTGTTTAGGTTTAGGGATCAACTTGATTTATTTCTCAATTAGGTTTAGGGTTAAATTGTTCATGGTTAAGGGTCATGTTGGTTTCTATTGTTCTAGTGTTTATGTTGGCTCATGTTCCAATTTCATGTTTCTTTCATGTTAGGGTTCATGTGTTGGTTTCATGTTAGGTTTCATGTGGGTTTCTAGCACGTTAGGGTTTATGTTGGTTCATGTTCTAGTTTCATTTTTTTTTCATGTTAGGGTTCATATTAGGGTTCATGTTAGGGTTTATGTTGGTTTCTAGCACATTATGGTTTATGTTGGTTCATGTTCTAGTTTCATGTTAGGGTTCACGTTGGTTTCCTGCTAGGGTTTATTTCTCAATTAGGTTTAGGGATCTACTTTTAAATTAGGTTCACATGGTTAGGGTTCATTTTTTTTAGTACATTAGGGTTTATGTTGGTTCATGTTCCAGTTTCATGTTAGTTTCTAGCTAATGCCATGTCATGATAGATAAAATAAATAAAAGAAAACACAAATACATATGTTCGAAAGAAAAATGATTTAGCGTTAGGGTTAATGTTGATTCATGTTTCAGTTTCATGTTGGTTTCATGTTAAGGTTCATGTTAGGGTTCAATATGGTTAAAGTTTTTGATTTTGTAGATGCTTTGAGTTACAACTAGGCTATGTTTACAACTAGCCTAGTTTGATGTGTGGTTTTGATTTAACATTTTCATAATATTTTTTTAATGTTTAAAATGCTATGTTTAATATGTTTTGTAATGTTTTGAAACATATGTAATAAAACTAAATTAATTAATGAAGTAACTAACATATTTTCTTAACTGGAAAAAAAAATCTACATAAAACCATACGTTTTATTTTCTAAAATTAAAATAAAAAACATTAAATAATACAACTACACTAATTTAATAAAAATACTTAAAAACATTTTTTTTTTAAAGCTACCTATTTTCAGCGAAAGATCACCAAACCTTCTCCGCATATCTCAGAAGGCACCAAGTAAAAATGAGCTTTTTTGGGTAAATTTTGGGGTATATGGTTTCTAAGGGTTTTGGATGGAACACATTTGCCACATCAACGCTACATGGCACTGTGTGTGCACAACGTATGTACGGATGAAAACATTCCAGTCAAAAGCGTTCTAGCCAAAACTGTGAAAAATGTCCTCTAGTGCGACATAGCTTCGTACTTTTACCCATAAAACACCTGCTCCCTGATCCTTATTGAGTAAAGGAACCATCAAAGTACATTTTTGATGAATGTAAATGAATTATAGTTTCATCTATAAATTCAATCATCAAAGGTGTTTCATCATGTAATGGTGACTCAGCTAGTTGATCTACTATCACTTTTCCTTTGATTGCGTTTTGGTCCACATATTCTATATTAAATTCACTGAGTATCAAGACCCATTTTTCTAATCTTCATGTTAATGTTTCCTTACTCAGAAGATACTTCAATGGATCAATCTTTTCAATTAGCCTCACTATGTGAGATAGCATGTAATGTCTTAGCTTTTGTGATGCAAAGACAATTTCTAAGTAGGATTTCTCGTTCACGCTATAATTGAGATCATAGGAGACTAATGTCCTACTGATATAGTAAATGGATCTTTCCTTCTTGATTTCATCTTCTTGTGCTAGCAATATTCCTAGTGATGTTGTCATAGGTAAAATATAGATTATCAATGCTTTTCCATGAATGAGAGCCATTAATATAGGAAGATTATCTAGATATTCTTTTAATTCCTTGAAATTATTCTCACAATGCTCATCCCATTGGAAGGTCACTCATTTATGCAACAACTTTTTGAAAAGTTGTGTTTTGTCTGCCAGTTGACACATAAATCTCCTTATGGATTTAAGTCTTCCCTGAAGCTTTCTCATTTGACTTATATTACAAGGTTGTTGCATTTTCATGATTACTTTCACTTTATATGGATCTACTTTGATTCCTTTTGCTAAAACTATGAATCCTAGAATAGCTTTCCTAATTTGACATTGAATGCGTATTTCTTTGGATTGAGTCTCAATTGAAATTTCTCCATTTTTTCTAATAATTTCCTTGAATCCTCAATATGGTTTTCTTTGCTTCTTGATTTGACTAGAGTATCATCTATGTATTCCTCTGTGTTTTTATGCATCATGTCATGAATGATCGTTATCATAGCCCTTTGGTACGTTTCTCTAACATTCTTTAGTAAAAATGGTGTCGTATTCCCACACAAGGTACCCCATGCATAGGTAAATTCTATCTTTTATTGGTCTTCACATGCACTTTTTATTTTATTGTACCTAAAAAACTATCCATATGCGAGTATATCTCATATCCTATCATAAGATCTATAATCATGTCAATATTAAGCAGTGGGAAATCATCCTTCGGACAAGCCTTGTTCAAATCTCTAATGTCAGTGCAAATTCTTATAGATTTATCTACTTTAGAAATAGGGACTACGTTCCAAATCCATCCCGCATAGGTAATTACTCTTATAGATCCTTCTTTCAAAAGTTTTCAAGTTCTGCCTTCACTAGAAATGCGACATGTGGCTGTATTTTTATCATTTTCTATTTTATAGGTTTTATCCTAGGAGCAATAGATAAATGATGCATTATCAATTCAGGATCCAATCTAGGAATGTCAAAATAATACCATGCAAATTTATTCTTCTTTTCCTTGAGGAATTTAGTGCATTGTGTTTTCTCTACTTCTCATAAGGATTGTGTAATATGAACTATCTATGGAGCTTCAGTTGTTCCCAAATTAACTGGTTGTGTCGGTTCTATCAATACTGAAGATCTTTCTAAGAAGTATTCAGGGATAATATCAAGAGTCTCATCTTTTGTTTCCTGTAAGAGGTTTTAACCATTAGATAGGTCTTTTGTTTTTACTTTTGTAGAATCTGATATTGCCAGAATGTGGTTTTCACCATCAGTTCTTTTCTTGTTTTTATTTTTTCATTTTGAGACTAAGAAACTTGATATCCTCCTCTTTCAGATTTATGCTCCTTGCACTGGTGGAAGAGGTATAGGGTTCACAAGCATTAAGATACCAAGCCAAGGTGTAGTTATTAGGAAATCTTACCATGTTTGGAGGCTTGGATTCAGTCTAGTCAATTAGTTTCAGGTTTATCAATATTACGGATTCAAAGGATTCTAAATATAGCACCACATTAGTATCTAGAATATTAACCGGAAAGACAAGTTTTGTTAATTTAGCTTCTATAGTGCTTAGATCATTAAGAGTCTGATCAACATTATTAGTGTCATTGTTACCATTGTGCAAACCTAACTCTTGCGATCTAATGTTGGAGCTTTCTTCCTCCTCTCTTTATCTCATTCTATCAAAGCGTTCTTATATCCTTTGGTATTCCTCTTTTCCTATTAAGACCCCTATGTTTTCATCAATTATACTAAGGATCACTACATCAACCAATCCTATGACAATGTTTGTAATGATGGTAGTGTCAGTACTTTCCCCTCTTTCATATGAAGGTGCAAATTTATTGATCACGTTTACCTTAATACCCATGGTGACATTAGATATTTGATCCCATTCATAATCATGTGAATCTGATATATTATCATCAGACCGTCCTAGGAATTCAAAGATATTTATTTGATGAATCATATTCGCTATCTAGGGATCAAAGTGTGATAGATAAATGATATGTGTGTTTGTAACCAACTGCCCCCAATTTGGATGTAAATTCTCTAATTTTCACATAGAGGATACCTCTTCCTTGATATTTGAGCTCCTTATTTCTTCTCTAGTACTTCTTTCTTCTTTTTCCACATGTGCTCCTTCATTACATTCATCCTCTTGTTTTACTTCATACAGATTACCCACTCCTTCATATTCCTCTAATTTTGGAACATTGTTTTCTTGTAATAATGGTACACGATGTTATGATGTTCCACATGGGTGAGTGGGTGTGTACCGTTCTCCTTGATGGACATAATTTCTAGTTCCTAGATGCAACTATCTCTCATATGTCCATGGTATACCTTCCATTGGACCATCTATTAGGGTAGGATGATTTGTTTCATTATTGAAGCCTAATCTTGTTTTGTCTTTTGTGTTCCAGTATTTAAGCCTAATGGTCCTTTGCCTTTATATCCCATTCATTTTAGAAGATCATAACCTTTTCCATATTTGTTCCGAGAGATTTATACATCTTTTATTTTACTCTGCTACTTTTCCTCTCTATATAGCCAGGATAAGACAACTTTATCTTTGATTTCTTCTTCTGGACAAATTGTGGCTTTAACCATACCTATGGCTTCATGAATATCCAATAATTTTGAGGTAGAAGGTGGAAATTTCATTGATGGTTTGTCATATAATCTGGAGACATGGGGAGATTAGCCAATGATGGAACTATACCTAGTTTATATTCTCCCATGCTAGTTTCTTCAAGTTTTAAATACTTCCCAAAGCTTCTCATGACCCTTTCTTTTGAGGTTTTAGTAGGAAACTCTTTAGGAACTTCCTTTTTGTGAGGAACCATGCTATCTACTTTGACATTGTTACAGGAGTAGCTTGAATCTGCCAAAATTGTAACTTCTACTCCATTGTGTGGGAATTTGATATATTGATGATATATGGATAGAACTGCCTGCATCTCATGTATCCATAGTCTACCCAATAGTATGTTGTAAGGTAATGGAAAATCAAGAACTTGGCATATCACAACTCATTCTATTGGAACTATTCTGATATGCACCATAACTAGTCCCTTGGATGATCTTTCTTTCTCATCATAGGCTTTAATGGTTATCTTTCTCCAAGGATCAATGACATATTTTGAAAACCCTAGCGCCTTGACCAAACTAAAGGTATAAATTTTCAAACCCATGCCTCTATCTATCAATACACACTTTACCCAATGTTTTGAATCAAGACCTCAATATGCAAGGGTTGATTGTGTGGATGATTCAAATATTTTTCATCTTCTTCTGAAAAGGATAGATAGTGAGGAGATGTTATATGACCAACAATAGCCTAGAATTTATGTATATCTATATATTTTTGGACATTGAGTGCATGTAGGGCTTGTTCAAGGACCTCCCTGTGTACAAGAGAGATCTTTAGTAACTCAAATATGGATATATGATTAGAGGTTCTTTGCAACATATCTATCAAGTTGTAGTTAGCTGATAGTGAGGGAACTATTTTCTTTGATGCCACATGTTTTGGTATTGTGTAGTGTGCAACCTTGTCTTTGACACCTTTGATAGTGACCATATTGATTTATATATCTTTTGCTTCCAACATGTTGATCCCATTATCGTTACTAGAATAGGTATAGTTTACTCTATGTCCTTTAGATTTAGAGGCTTCTCCTTTTTCATAATTAGAAAATTGTTTGGTGAGTATCGTATGATCCTTATTCAAAGTTTTTCCTTCCACTTTTATATTATCTCCATCTATGCCATCTTGTATGACATGTTTAAGTTTTACACAGTCATTGGTCTTATGCCCTTTTCTCTAATGAAATGCACAATAATAGTTATCATTCCACCACCTTGTTTTCATTTCTGGTTCCCATGGCTTTGACTCTGATAAGGTAATGATTTTATTGTCCAAAAGATTTTTTAAAACTATTTCAAGAGGTTCTCCCATTGGATTAAATGTACACCTAGGTCTAGTAATTCATGGCTTATTCTTGTTCGCCTCATTGTTTGATCTTGGAATTATTATTGTTGTTGGCTTAGCCTCTTTGTTTTCTTGTAGGCTACTCATAAGATTAAACATAGATGGTTTAACATTTGCATTGGACGTATCCACAACTCAATCATTAACAACATGGTTTTTCTTGTTCAACCATTTAGGTTTATCCTTTTTGTTGTCTTTGTTGTTATTGGAGGACTTATTATCTTTATAAAGCATGATTTATCCTTTTTAACCATGATGTCTTCAGCTCAAATGAAATATTTAATCACTCTGTCAAACTAGGATAATATTGTATTTGAAGAGCATAATTCATTTCTTGTACCAAGTTATTTATGAACATTTCCATCTTTCTAATTCATGTGTTTGTCTTGAATATCATGCAAACATCTTTCTCCACCATTGTCAGAAATTCATAAAAGGTCCTCCTAATTGTTGATTTGTTTTACATAGGTCTATCATAGTGATAGTGTGTTGTATATTGTATGAGTATTTTTGGACAAAGCTTTGGATTAATTATTTGAATGTTTGTATGCTTGGTGTTAATTTGGAGAACCATTCCATGGATGGTCCTCCTAAGCTTGTGGGAAGCAATCTCATCAAGTACGTAGGTTCATGCATTAACTCTATACTCATGCTACAAAATTCTCTCACAATATCATGAGGGTTCATACCTCCCATGTATTTATTGTACTTAGGTATTTCCATGTTAGGTGGAAAAGGAACCATGTGTAAGTTTTTATTGAATGGGAATGAACATATCTCTTCTAATGATTATTTATTTCTCGTTTTATCCTTCTCTCTTTTTAACTCTTTGAGTTCTATTTTCATTATGTATAGGTACTTTGAGAGAATAAAAATAATTATTTGTACATCTTCAACTTTTAATCTTTCAACATTGTAATCTCTAGGAATTTTAACTCCATAGAAGCTAAGGGAGGAAGTACTTCTCTTTGTCCTCATTGATTATTTTTTCCAATGTCTTTGAAACTTCTTTATTTTCTTAAGTTTGTTAGAATCTTCCTTGGTTATGTCTTCTTCACTATCAGAATCAAACAAGGGATGATTATAATCTCTTTCATCTTGATTATCTTCGTCATTGCATTTTTCAAATGCAGGACTCCATCCATGGGGCATATCCATTGTGTGTGGTTCTTGTTGTCCCGTGTTATGAGGTGTTGATGGTGCGTCTTGATTGAAGATAGGATTTGTCCTTGATATACCTCCATGATGGAATTGAATCTATCTAGGAGGACATTATAAATCATCAAAAAATATTGATTGTGTCTCATGTTAACCATGAAAGCATAAGAGGAGTCTAGTCAAAGTGTCGCAATATGCAGAAAAGGTTTGATACCGTCCAAGTGCATTTTCCAAGGGATTGTAAGTGTGATTTTGTTAATACCAAGTGATAAGTTCTAGCGTTGGAGGATTAGAATGCCCTAATAGTATTTTGGGAACCAAATATAATTGATGGTGATATGACAACATGACTTCTGATCAATTGTTTGAATACCTAGTAAGCATGCAAGGTACACTTACAACTTAACTAATGAAAACTTCTTGGTTTACTGAGAATAACCATTGAACTTGACAGAGGACCAAAAAGGGTATCCAAGACTACAAAAATCCTAAATATGACATGTGTAAAAACACTTTGTGTCCTATATGTGAACTACTAGATATGATCCTAAAATGTCCGGATGTGATGTTGAACTACTAGATGCAATCCTTAACAAACTTTGTTTATAGGATGCAATCCTAGATTATGGGATGCGATCCTATTTTGACTAGATGCAAGCTATCTCAATAAATGTTGTCTTACATACCATAGGCGATATTATGATGTACTAGTCTATATTTTCCACTTAGTTTGCAAATGAGGGTAATTTGTCAAATATCAAGGTTTTTCTATTGAATTTCCATGAATCTGAAGGTGTGAAAATGTTTATAACCATCTGAGAGGTGATAGATTTAAGGTGATTAACTTTTGTTTTGAATTTACACACATTTAAAAATATCATTTAGACTCCAAATATACCTACCCTTAACAATTATAGCTGAGATTAGAAATACATGCTCATTGACTTAGGAACACACTCAATGACTCCTCAGAATATGATAGTCCAACAACATGGAATGGATACTAGAGGCCATAATAGCCAAGTAGTAATGTCAAGGAGGGCTCGATATGATGAGTGTCTTGGGGAATTACTATTTTCCTTGCACAAGCATTACCAACCTTTTGGAGGTATTCTAGGTGGTCACTAATAGAAGGAGTTTAATTCGGGCATCCATTCATAACCATCTCCCATAGTATTGCATGAGGAAAGATTGAAGTGTATAGCCCTATCAATACCTAGATGAGTGTAGTCTTGCAAGAGAGATTGAAGCAAATCCACTCTGCACAACATCCAAGCATGCCCAAGGAATGATCATCATTGTTCCAAGGACAAAACCAATTAAGTCTTCTGAGATTTTAATCTCAAGCAAGAATCTTGATTATAGTGAGGAGGAAGAGTTTGCATCTACTCGTACTCACTTGGGTCATTCCTGGAGGATTTCTCCTCAACCAGAAGGCCCTCTAAAGATCAAAACAGTAAAGAGGATTGGCAACTTAGGAGACTAGATTTCTTGTTCTCCACTAGCAATAATAGCATACTCTCCTATTCATGTCATTTTATCCTATCAAACACATCATACACATGATAAATTTCCCCAAATTTAACCTTAAATTAAAATCTAACTTTTGAGTTTCTGATTTTCCCAAAGGGAAAAGAGCATAATCCTCTGATTAGATTATAAATTGAACTCAAATTTAATTAAATTCCTACAAAATCAATTATGAAATACATGATGTTTGATTGATTTCTTTGAGGCAACCTACAAGAACACACAATAGTAGTTTGGAGAATGTTTGTCTTTCTCAATCTCTGGCCCATGTATTCTTTGTAAAACATCCTAAAAATGATGTTAGGCTGTTTAAAATCAATCACATGCATCAATGTCACCCATTAGTAGTTATAGATAAACTAATCGTGCAAATCAGAAGACCATAAATGACAGAAGAATTTCACTAAACGCGAGACTTCCTGAATGTAATTAAGGATTCACTAAATGCGACTAACGACCCTAAATGCAATCCAAAATTCACCAACTATGATTCTTACCAGATGTGATCCTAGATTTATAGGATGCGAGCTAGGATTTACCAGGTGCGATCATATTCAATAGATGTGATCTTGTTCACTAGATGTGGATCTGCACTACAAAAAAGAGATTTAAGATGACATAAATTTTCTCAAAATGAGGTAAAATCTAGGGAAACACCCCACGGTGGGTGCCAAAAATGTGTATGTGTTTATCTGTCAATCACCAGTACCTACAAATCTACAATTACAACACTTTATAACTCATTAACTAAATCATTAGCACAAGAAATCAATCAAAAGTAAGTTATAGCTTCCTTTTTAGAATGAGTTTGATCTAACTTGTTGGAAATATATTGAGATGATGTACTAAGAGGGGAGGTGTGAATTAGTACCTCTAAAACTTTTCTTGGTTAGCCCATTAACCCTTAGTCATCAGTTTGTAATTTATCTTATGTAACTGTTCATCTTTCTTTATGCATATGTAATCATATCATACATTTCTTTTAGTATGTAACCATAACATAAACATTCATGAAAATAGATAACACATGACACAAGATATGATATCGTAGAAAACTCATGTTAAGGAAGTAAAAACTATGGTGGGGATTGTTACCCACAAAACTTCACTATCTGCAGATAAGAAGGGGCTGGTTAAGGCTTACAGTTGGTCACTTCTGATGACCTACCTATTAGGAGTATTAAAGTGCAGACCTATTAAGATCTACTTCATTTGAAGCTTTAGAAACACTATTAAGTGTGCACTCTATTAAGAGATTTAGAGAGAATGGTTAAGTCCACCTTCTACAAAAGGATTTTAGATGTGATGCACTTGTTAGAATGCAACTACATAAGTCTTTGATCTGATGATATATGCAATCTTCAATTTCTGATAACAGATCCTATAAAGCTTCATACATATTAGTAATCATCCTTCCATGATTGAATAATACCTTTATCTGCTCATTGGTAGCCTCTGTGTGTTCTTGATAACTGATGTACTCTGTTTCTGATCTTTGCATGAATTTTTCCTTCCGCTCCTTAGATACTCTTCGTGGCTATCAGTAATAAGAATTCATGTACTTGCAATTGAGTATGAACATCTATTTATACTAGTTTAGGTTCAATTCTTGATTCATGCATCGCAAGTTAACTCTAGATCCAAGGTTTACAACTTGACCTTGATCTTTAGTTAGATATGCTTTAGATCCGTTAGGATGCTTTAAAGCATTTACATAAATCTTGCATGACCATCAAATTATGATTTAAAAAAAATAAAACTCTATAAATAGAATTACATTTCTTTATCTATCGTGTAAAAATCAGATCCACAATTTGTCGATTCTTTATCTGTCTGTCGGTTCTGATGGTCGGTTTTCTTGGTCGTCGGTGTTCCTTTCTTGAACTTGTCATCGGGTATGCCTTTTCTGTTACTTTTGGGTTAGTTCTAAAAATTGTGTCGCTGGTGATGCTTGTGGTCACCGGTGATGCTTTTCACTTTTATACTTAGCATTTTTCTCAAAATCTGTGTTTTGTCAGGTATGCTTGCATTTCATCGGTACTGCTTGTGGTTCACCGGTAATGCTTGTTGTCTGTTGGTAATGCTTTGTCAATGTTTTTTACTGAGTATACTAATGGAAAAATAATGTCATCAATCTCTCCCTTTGACATTACTATCAAAATCATGATATGTGCAACATACTGAGTGTATTAGTACGTACACCTGTGTATACTTTTTCCTTAAGTCATTTGAATGACTCCCCCTATGTATATGCCAGTAAGTGTAAGTATATATACATATCCTTTATTTTCCTTTTCCTCTTTTTCATCTGATATATGTATTGTACACAACTATATACATTTCCTTTCCTCCTTTTTTGATTCTAAAGGCAAAGGTACTTATAGCTTTTCAAAAAGGTGGAAATGTGAGGACTTGATTTCCTCTTTCATCTTTTCCCATTTCTCCTTCAACATTTCTAGAGCCATGTGCTCAAGTGAAATATGTACATGGATATCATAGATGTTGTCTACTACAGACATCTCAGGGGTTGCTATCAGATTTCTAGCATCATAAATATGTTGCTACAGAATGGTAAGATTGGGCAGAAGATGTGCCTAAAGTTCAGTAATCTCACCTATGAATTGTGTCTCAGCATCCAGTATTTCTTTCCTTAGCCTATTTGCCTCTATGACCATGTCATTATGTACCTTTATGTTGTCGACATGTTGTACACTTTTTGTGACATTTGAATCAATTTATGCTAATTCGTCATTATTTTCTTTTCCAAATTTCTCTAGTGTGCACATTTTCTAAACTAAAGTGATTGCTTCAGCAATCATCAGCTCTAATTCATCACTGAGTTCTGAGAGTTTTACCTTGTTCAATGCCACTTCTTGGATGATTTTATCAATTAACTTGAATTGATATTTCTTTTATGCTTGCTCTTCCATTGCTTGATCTGCCTCTATCCCTTGCTCTGTTATAGTGTCGGTGAGAACAACAATTTGTTCCTTGACTGAAGCATTTTCTTCAAGTTTCACTTCACGAACAAGTAGTTGAAGTGTTTCTTTAGCTTTGTCAAGCGCCATGTTTTCTCTATGTTATTCTATCATTTTCTTCTATATGGCTTTCCTCTAATAGAGCACTCCAAACTCTTGAAGTTTGTCACTATCCAATGTGGTAATGTCCCAGTTTGGAACTTCAATGATTTCATCAAGTGTCACAGCCAATATATCCTTCTTTACTATTTTCTTTTTCTTTTTCTTTGGCTGGGTGGTAGATTGATGTACCACCATTTGTAAGGCTTGAGACTGGGTTGATTTAGTTGGTGAGTGTGGAGAGGATGAGGTATCCTTTTGTATTTGTTCTGTGTTCACTGGCCAGTTTGGTGAAGACGTCTCCTCATGTACCTTAGGTTTATCAGTAGATGAATCTTCTTTCAGTTTTAATTCCTCATTTTTCTTGACTTCCCCACTCTTATCTTTCTCTTCAACCTTTCTCAATGTATCATCAATTGTTTTATCTTCCTCTTTGCTTTTTTCTTTTGATAAATCATGCTACTCATCAGTTGCATCCTTCATTTCAGTGTCTGTATCCTTAGCAGTATTGGATGCACCTTGGTTTTCATCGGTACCCATATCCTTTGGGATATCATCATCTTTCTTAGATGATTTATCCTGACTTGACTATATATCAATAGCATCTATTAATATATTCATATTTGATGGCATATTAACAGTTGCAGTATCAATAGCTATGTCCTGTCCGTCGGTATTACCCTTTGTAGCATTGATGTCTTCATCTTTTTGAAGCTCTTCTGTAGGGTCTTTTCCTATTATGGTATCGACAATGTTGACTAACCATGAATCATCATTCATATCAACATCTAAGTTACCCTTTATTGAAAGTTCCTCTTTGGTAACTTCTTCATCCTCCAAGTTAATGTGGATGGGGCTTTCCGGTACTTGATCATCTTTGCCATCCTTTGACCAATCTTCATCTATAACATCTATTTTTTTTTGGCCTATGATCTGTATCTCTTCACTTTCCAACTCAACCGTTGAGTTACCTATTTTATTGATAGGTTCCTTTTCAGGACTTCTTTCCTAATCAGGATTTAGTATTCCACTCTATATTTGATGAGTGTCTTCTTCTAGCTCTATAATCTACCCTTGAAGAAATTTGTAAGCTCTCATTTTTGGTGAGAATTTCTTTGTATATTTCTCCATGACTTCATGGATTTCCTCTCTTTTTGATTCAGGAGGCATAAGAGAGACTAGTACTCTTTGTCTTATCCTCTTCTCTTCATGGAGTGCAAAAGTGAATCTAGAAGATATTTTATCTAATAATTCTTGTGGAACATCTTGTGAAGTGAAGTGCAGTGGGACATAATAGTGTTTGCACATTTTAGCAATAAGTGCATCTTCAATCTTATTTTGTTCTACTGTATCCCATTGTAACCATTTCCAAATTTTTGGATGTCTAACAGATGTAGCTTCAAAAATGTACTTACATATGTTATCAATGTCTTCAGTTGGTGATGATACCTTTGCTTTTTCTTTTGCAAGTTTTAAAGTGTTACCTTCATCCATAGTTGAATCTTCTATGTCCTCATCAGTCTGAACATATTTTCTCCTCTTGGCAGGTGCCCTAGCTAGTTGTTTTTCCTTTTGAGGTACAGATTTCCTCTTATAAACCTTCCCTTTTACCATGGGAGAAGAAATTGCATCCTGTGCTGTTTGGCTCCTTGTTCTAGACTTCTTTGGTGGAGGAGGAGGTGGTGAATCAGACTTTTCTTCCTTTGATTCTTGTTGCTCTGATTTATCATTGATGGGAAGCTATTCCTCGGTGTCTTCCTCCTTACTTTGTTGTTCCTCCTTGTCTTTATCTTCTTCTTCTCCATCAGCAGATATATTCAAGTTCTTTTTCAGATTCTTGACCATTCTTTTTTACTGCTTTACAACCTTCTTGACAACAAGATTTGATTTAATCTTTAGTTTGGCTTCCTCATAGGTACCAAATCTCAGTTGTTTGTTGTCAATGGGTTCATTTAACAATGCCTGAATGCATTCCTTTGCTAACCCTATTTTAATTTCATAATCAAGCTTGGAAAGCCATGATTTCCTAGGAACTATAGCTTGTATGTAGGTGAAGTCTATATCCACCATGAAATAAATCTCTTCTCTGTATTCCTCTATCAGACTCTCTAGAATTATGTTCCTAGCTTGTAGAATTTCCTTAATGGTCTTGAAATACTCATGCATTACATTGTCAAAGTCTATACCAAGTGATTCTATGAATTCACTTATTTGCATGGTAATCTGTCTACTTGTGTCCCGTGCTACTTTTCCTATGGAAGGAAAGTACTCTTCAAAGTAAAAGAATATACACATTATGAGGGAACCAAAATTACATGTGTTTGTCCGTGAAGACCTTATTGTGCACATGTTCTCCTCAAATTGATGTAATAGGATCTCTTCCAGATCCATCTTCTTCCCCTGTTTGATGATCTTATATGTTGTGCTCATGGTAGTGCTAGAAATTTTGTTCATTTTGCTTGCCTGTAATATCTTGTATCCAACCACACATGCTCCAAAATTTAGCTCTGTGTCGGTAATGGTGTTTACTTTTAGTGCCCTCTTGTCTGATTTTGCATCGGTTAACCTTTCAACTTCTGCAAGAGATGGATGTTTGTGAGCCTGAGGTTTGTCAGTTGTTGGATAACTAGTCACGATGTGTATAACATCCTTTGTTATAGAATTTGGTTTGTTCAGCCATAAAGTGTTGTCGTGGATTCTTCTTAGAACAATTTTTATCCACTCTGTTTTGAAAACCTTGGGAAAATGCAGTGCATTTGTCAGTCCCTTAACTTCCAAGTGTTTATGCTCTTCTTTGATCTTTCCAGCATCATCACAAAGTTCCCTATAGGTGTTATCAAGGTCTAGATCTCCTATCTTTGAGATCTTGCAGTGAATGTAGGACCTTACATCTTCTACTAGAAAAACCCTAGGTGGGATTCGGGAGAATGCTCTGGAATCGTCGAGTTGAGAAGCTATTTCAGGATGTAATTTATACTTAGGTTCAACACATGCTCCTCTTTTGACAAGTCTAAAGGGTTCCTTCTTGTCATTCTTAATTTTATCTACCCTAGAATTTGATGCCATCATATTTGAAATTTAGGGCTTTCTATAAATCAAAATAGTGCTATCGGTGAGTGGATTAACTTACTAAATGTCTGTGATTGCCTTTGAATCTGAATGCTTAGTGATTGACTTCTACTGGGTCGCTTCTCAAATTTCTCTTAAATTGCTCTGCTCTGCTTGAATATGGCGGGTGCAAAAATGAGCTTTCCTATCAGGATTTTATACCTTTTTGTGCCCTAAGTTGTCATTAATGCTTACCAACTCATCGGTTTGTGAAGACTAATTTTGTTGGTAAAGACATTCATAATATCTCTGATGTCTATGCAAAGCATCGGGGTGGCTAGTGGTTTTGGAGACTTCACCGATGATTGTCGGTGAGGTTGTGATGTCATCTTTGGTTGATTCAATGTTTACTGATATCTGTCGGGTTACACTTAGTTTGTGTAATGACTGATACATTCCGATAAGTCTTACTAACTTTTTTGTGTGTGTTCACCGATGCATATTATGTCCAATAACCGATGGTTGCTTTTCAATAGATTAACAAGTAACAATATATTGCATCTTTACTCATGCCTATATTACAATATGAACTATGTGTAATGGAACTGATGCATAGTAAAACTTCTCATAATGTAGTTCCATACTTACTTGTGAAATCTAGTTAGATGTAGTGATGTCACCAAATCCAATCGATGGGGTGTCACCACTTGCATTGCTTGTAGTAGCACCTTCGGTGTTTGTGGCTCTTAGCCACATCTTGTTTCTCATTCTTTTGATGTCATAAATGTTATTTCCATTGGGATGTGTATTTGTGTCTGTTAGTCGGTCTTTGAAATCTTTTATCACAAGTCCAACCTTGTGACATTGTAAACATGCCATACCTGGATTGGACCATCCTCTTGACCTTCTGGTCCACTTTCTCATATAGTTGGCAGCAATATGACCATACCTTCCACATGTTGTGCAATTTACCCATGTGTTATAGTCCCAAACATCTGAGTTACCTATTCTTTCTGGTTTGTAGCTTTTATCATTCTCCTTTGGAGTCCATGCCTTGTTATTCTTTTTCCAGTATTCCTTATGTGTATGCCCATTCATCTTGCATGTAGGACAGTACTTGTCCATATAGGTTTTTCTCTTTGGATTTGTCATTTTGGATCTGCACTCGTGTGCTTTGTGTATTTTCTTTTGATATTTATAACAATTACCAATAAAATTAGATTGTACTTGAGAAATACCTTTCATTTGCTTCTATTAGAATACTTCAGGGATAACTGAGAGGGGGGGTTGAATTAGTTATCAGCAACTTTATCTTCTCATTAGACTATTAATCCAAATAGATACAAATTAAATGCACTTTCAGATAACACATTACACAACACATCAATTTGGTTACAGGGAAACCAAATGGTAAAAACCCCGGTGGGAATTAGTACCCACAAAGAACTATACTGTTTATAGTAATCCATGTTAAAAGATCTTTCAACACTATTAGGAGTTGTTCATTACAATGCAGTAGTATAGTGACCTGGTTAAGGGTCTGACCCTATTAGGAGTCTTTTACAATAACCCTGTTAGGGGTGGTGGACTCACTG
>MU226574.1:140601-160543 GCA_018584345.1 Thuja plicata | reverse complement strand
TGCCTTGACATTACTGATCTTTACTATATTGTCAAAATTGATATGACATAGTCTCTTGTGCCATAACCAACTGTCATCTACTTTTGCAACAAAACAACTTACATCTGAATTGAGTTGAAAAACATTAACTTTTGTTTTAGAGCCTGATGCAATCATGTCTCCATCCTTGTTTCTTATAATGCACTTGTTGTCTTTGAACTCCAGATGATAACCTTTATCAAGTAGTTTTTCCAACACTTAGTAGATTATGGTGCAAACCATCAACATATAGAACATCATCTGTCTTGTTCTTTCCATCGAAGGTGATGGATCCTCTGCCTATGATAGGTTTAGGAGTGTTATCTCCAAATCTAACCATATCACCTTTGTATTTGTCTAGATGAACAAATTTTTCTTTGTCACCTGTCATGTGATGTGAGCATCCACTCTCAATGATCCAATCAGTTCTGACATCTGATTTGGAAATCAAGGCTAACTCTTGTTCTTCTTCTTTATCTGTAATGTCCATTTCTTCAGGCAACCTTTCCATGTCTTTAAGGGAAACGAATCCAATTTCATATTCTCCTGAATCTTCATCAGTTACACCTTCAACATGGTAACATTCCTTCCTATATTTAGGTTTGTAATCAGATCTAAACTTCTTGACTCTTGTGGGACACTTATATGCAAAGTGACCAATCTTATTGCATGAGAAACACTTGAATGGGAGTTGTCCTTCATACTTTCCTTTTCCTTTACTTTCTCTCTTAGCAATCATGGCAATTATCTCTTCTAGCTCTTAATCAGTTTCTTCATTCTCATTATGACTAGAGATGTGTGAGGATTTCTTACCATGGATTGAAGCTTTGAAGGTTGTTTCATTCTTTGGTTCAGTCTTCAATCTTGATATCTCAAATGTAGAGATTTTGCTGATTAGAGTCTCTCTCTTGAAGTTTTGTGAGAATTGCATAGTTTCTTCTAGAATATTGATCTTGTTTTCATAGTCTGATGTCAAAGTAGTTAAAAACTTATCCATTATATCTTCTTCTAATATTTCACCACCATTGTTCCTAATTTTGGATACTGCTTCATTTATCCTTGATTGTAAGCTCTAATGTTCTCTTCAGGCAACATCTCTAGGCTGTTGTATTTCTTCTTCCATGTCTTCCTGAGTGCATTCTTTGCTTGAACATCTCCTTCAAAAATGTCTTCTAAATACTTCCATATGGTATATGCTTTGTCAATCTTCTTGCTTTCTAAAAATCCACTGTCAGATAAGACGTTGATTAAGGCTTCTTTGGCAATAGCATTATTGTTAAATGTTTCCTTTTGTCTATTAGTAGCATCATCCTTTGCAAGGTCTTTTAAAGATGGAATATCAACTTCTTGTGTAGCAATCTCAAAGATCTCAAAGCCAACACATTGTAGATGTGTTATCATTTTGTTCTTCCAATCCAAATAGTTCTCTCCATCAAACTTAGGACTCTCTTTTCTGAAGTATGCCATCTGATCTACCTTAAGTTGTTAGGATTTCTCTCCAAGGAACTTGGATCTGATACCAATTGTTAGAATACTTCAGGGATAACTGAGAGGGGGTGAATCAGTTATCAGCAACTTTATCTTCTCATTAGACTATTAATCCAGATTGATACAAAGTAAATGCACATTCAGATAACATATTACACAACACATCAATTTGGTTACAGGGAAACCAAATGGTAAAAACCCCGGTGGGAATTAGTACCCACAAAGAACTATATTGTTTATAGTAATCCTTGTTAAATGATCTTTCAACCCTATTAGGAGTTGTTCATTACAATGCAGTAGTATAGTGACCTAGTTAAGGGTCTGACCCTGTTAGGAGTCTTTTACAATAACCCTGTTAGGGGTGGTGGACTCACTGTCCAAGTGGTGAAGGCTACAACCTTCTGGATATTTGATACACACTGTATCAACAAGATGAACTACTGCATATGACACTGCTTGTCTGATCAGTTCCTTTTGTGCACTAATGCTTTAACCTCTTGTAAAGCACTATAACAATCTTATCTATATTTTCAAAGCTTCAACTTCAATATCTATATTATCAACATATGATAAATATAGCTCTGCTGCTTTAACACTCTGCTCTACTTTTCTTATCTCTGGCTTTCACAACTCTTCTTTTCACAAATGACCTTCAATATGTACATACACCAAGTATGAGATCATGGGACCTGTTTGAAAACTCTTCATAACATCCTTGTCAGCTCTACTAAATGCGCAAGCATAATTACAACCGCGCAAGTACTAACTGAATAGACGCATCGCTTCACTAAGTCTGCATTGCCAATTTGACCATATCATTGTAATATTATTGAAATATGTTTCGCACCTTTAGATTAATATCAACAACTCATAAATCATCATGAATATACACACGCATATCCTGAAGATGGGTGCAACTCTATAAACACGTTACATACATCGTCCTTAAGCCATTATTCCTCTAGAACTGTAACCGTCAATAACAAAATTGCATATCTTTACTGAAACATCATGTCTGATTCTATGTGTATGAACATAGAATAATAGACATGTCAACAACATGTATCTATCCACAAAAGTCTTCATGTCATCATATGGATAAGTACATATGGAAATACTGTTGTGTATTATATGTTGTCATCAATGACAAACATACAATCAATCAACTGTTCAGAATCAAATCTCTAACTGTAGATGTTAGAGGTGTGGCCTGGTTTTTCACAGTGATTGCATGATATTTTCTTAGATCTTGGGCTTGTGGAAGCATTCCTCTGATCTAGTTGATTTGAGGATTCACCATTCTCGTTATACCCTAATCTTGTGTAGTTGTTGACTCTTCTTTGTCCAGCAAGAAAATCATCCATCCTTCTATTGCTATCCTCAGCCCTTTTGATCAATTCGTTGTGTTGATTCTGGACTTTGATTTCATGCTTCAATTTCTCATTCTCTTCTCTTATCTCACCAATGATCTGTATTCCTTCAATGAGTTCTGTATTTAATCTATTTGCTTCTTGAATCATAAGAATAATCTGGTTGGTAACCTCGTGGTGATGCTCAGTGAGTTTTAGAATTTTTGATTCTTTCTCTTGTAGTTTGTCTATCATTTTCCTCCTATCATCAATGGCTAGTGTTCTTTCATTTTCAGCTTTTCTTGCATCATTCATGACATCAATCATTTTTACCATTTGAGTTACTTGACCAATTTTCAGCATCTTGATTTGATCTATTAGATGTAGATTGATCTCTTGCATACTTGTAATTTCTTCAACTGATGCATTTGAAGCTTTTCTCAATGATGATTCTACAGTTTCAAAGTACTCTTGTATTTACATTTCTTTGTAGTCTTTCTCATTCAGCCTGGTTTCCATAATCTTTCTTTCATCAAGAAGTTTTCTTAGCTTTATCTTCGCCTCCTTATACTACTCATAGTTTATTTGCATTTGTAACTGCTCATTCTCAATAGTCATGTCCAGTCTAAACTTGTCCATTGCTCCGATATTTTCTCTCAAGTCTTTAAGCTTTTCAAGAGAGAGACTAAGCTCTGATACCAATTGTTGGAATTATATTGAGATGATGTACTAAGAGGGGAGGGGTGAATCAGTACCTCTAAAAATTTTCTTGGTTAGCCCATAAAACCTTAGTCATCAGTTTGTAATTTATCTTATCTAATTGTTCATCTTTCTTTATGCATATGTAATCATATCATACATTTCTTTTAGTATGTAACCATAACAGAAACATTCATGAAAATAGATAACACATGAAACAAGATATGATATCACAAAAAACTCATGTTAAGGAAGTATAAACTACGGTGGGGATTGCTACCCACAAAACTTCACTATCTGCAGATAAGAAGGGGCTGGTTAAGGCTTAAAATTGGTCACTTCTGATGGCCTACCCTGTTAGGAGTATTACAGTGGAGACCTGTTAAGATCTACTTCATTTGAAGCTTTAGCAACACTATTAAGTATGCACTCTATTAAGAGATTTAGAGAGAACGGTTAAGTCCACCTTCTTCAAAAGGATTTTAGATGTGATGCACTTGTAAGAATGAAACTACATAAGTCTTTGATTTGATGATATATGCAATCTTCAATTGCTAATAACAGATCCTATAAAGCTTCATACATATTAGTAATCATCCTTCCATGATTGAATAATACCTTTATCTACTCGTTAGTAGCCTCTGTGTGTTATTGATAACTGATGTACTCTGTTTCTGATCTTTGCATGAATTCTTCCTTCTGCTCCTTAGATGATCTTCGTGCCTATCAATAATAAGAATTCATGTACTCGCAATTGAGTATGAACATCTATTTATACTAGTTTAGGTTCAATTCTTGATTCATGCATCGCAAGTTAACTCTAGATCCAAGGTTTACAACTTGACCTTGATCTTTAGTTAGATATGCTTTAGATCCGTTAGGATGCTATAAAGCATTTACATAAAGCTTGCATGACCATCAAATTATGATTTAAAACAAAATAAAACTCTATAAATAGAATTACATTGCTTTATCCGTCGTGTAAAATTTAGATCCACAATTTGCGGATTCTTTATCTATCTGTCAGTTCTGATGGTCAATTTTCTTGGTCGTCGGTGTTCCTTTCTTGAACTTGTCATCGAGTATGCCTTTTTTGTTACTTTCAGGTTAGTTCTAAAAAATGTGTCGCCGGTCATGCTTGTTGTCGCCAGTGATGCTTTTCACTTTTATACTTAGCATTTTTCTCAAAATCTTTGTTCTGTCAGGTATGCTTTCATTTCACCAGTACTACTTGTGGTTCGCTGGTAATGCTTGTTGTCTATCGGTAATGCTTTGTCAATGTTTTTCACTGAGTATACTAATGGAAAAATAATGTCATCACTAACTATGATAATACTCTTAGAGTTATGGTTTAGACCAGTAACATACAATCCTAAAATGGAAGATTCAAATTGTAAAGAAGCCATTAGGATGCATCTTAAGCTAAAAAAATATCAATTCTATATTCATTTGATCCCAATAAGAATTTTAAGTGTTTTCTAATTTACTAGATGCATGAAATCAATTTTGCATCATAAGCTTGGTGCAATAGTGTAAAGAAATGGGGACCTTATGAGCTCAAAATTTGCTCCTTTTATAGAGGATGAAAGCAAATGAGTGGTTGAGATTGATTTTTGATGAGTGATGAGGATTGAATCTTTCTTGATCCATGTGAGGTTATCCATGTGTGTCGACTACCATTGGTCCATCAATTGACTTTGCCATTTTAGTGGTGAGTTGTAATTTAGGAGCATATATTAATTTCTTTCAATTAATTAGTTTAGCAAATGATATAATGAGGCTGATTTAATTAAATAGGACAAGGAAATTAATAAGAATTTAAAGATAGATCATTAATAAATGATGTTTGATTTGAGGGATTTTATTGATTTTGATGAATTACGCCAATAATCAAATAATTGAATTAGCTTAATTGAGAGGGATATCCTTAGTTAAGGCAAAATAGGGCCTTTGGTTAGAGTATCCTAATTTAGGGTGATTACAAAACCTACTCCAATTGCCTCTAAATATGTATCTATAAAAACTGTGAGGTCACTAGATGGATCTGTAACTTCTAAGATTAGTGCACTGGTCAATATCTAATTAAGATTCAAATACAACCTCATACTAATCTGACATCACAAACTTATTCTATTTCTTCTAAAGAGAGGTAATGGGATGAGAAACCCTCAAAACTTCCTTCACAAATCAGTGATAATAACCCACCAAACCCATGAAGTTGAGGACCTCCACCACAAGGGTGGGTGCTAGCCACTCCAAAATTGCTTAACTATTAGCGAAACCAACAGAGATACCCTCTCTTAAGATTACATGTCCCAAATAATTAACATTATTCTAAAAGAACTTGCATTTAGCCAAACTAGCATATAAAATTACAACTGGAGAATATTCTTCCTTATTAAATTAGGTCTAAGAAAAGACAAGATACTTGCAATATATCTTAAGTATAAATATATAGGTTGAGGAAGAGAATTAGATATTGCATAGAATAAGAAGTAGATCTCAGCATAACAATGATGTGTCACTTTTCCATCTAGGTAGAACTACACAATTGCTAAAAAGGAAAATAATTGTTGGAAAGTAAAAACTAAGGCATCTAATAGTATTCTCAATATCTCTAATTGCATCTAATTTTTTTATAAATTCATAAAAAACCCATGATATAATTGGGTCATGCAAGGTTCTTATTTGTAGATAACTAAATAAGAGACATGAAGTTTCCAATTGCTTCATCACCATTTATGTACCCTGCTAAAAATAATTCAGAACTAGTCAAACTAATTCTTCTCCTTTCTTAAGTTCTCTTCTTTCAATTTAGTCAATTTCATTTCATTTGGTCATCAAAATATTTTCATTTGTTCCATTTGATGAACAGCTTCCCTCTATTTGCCATATATTACAACTCTAGTATCTATAATGAATTTGTAATATCCAATCTCAAAGTTTAACATCTTATCAATTAGGCTATTAAATTGGCTCAATTGAATTTATGCATCATTAGTAATCATGGATTGAACAGTTAGAACAATAAAATCAAATTAACTTCTTGATTTTTTCAAATTTTTCAAATTCTTCTTCTTCTCTTTGTCCACAATATCTGGGATGATTGAATATTCCAAGTCAAGTAATGATTGGATCTTGACCCTGATCAAACTCTATTTTCCTTCAAAAAAATGGCAGAAATCATATAACAAGATCCATTCTTTCTTTGTTTTCTATAATGATGGAAGGAAAATCCTTGTATTGACCAATTGCTCCTAACTTCTCCATCATAGCCAACTTTGAATGTGACCACTTATATAAAGGTTTAAGAATGAAAATAAAACCATAGCATAAATTTTATGATTGTAGTAAAGGATTATACCATTCATGGACCACATCCAAATTTAATTTAATTTTATCATATTTATAATCTAAAACCTCCATTAGATCATCCACACTTTTCGTCAAGGCCAATGCCTCAATTTCCTTTACATCTTCCTCCAACTATTCTATCTTCTCAGCAAAATTGTTACTTTTGTCCAAGGCTTCCTTGGAAGAAAAATTTCCTTTTGGTATTCTTTGGATTCCAACATTATGTGGAGATTGTTCCAATTGTAAATGTGGTGGTAATATCATTGTATATTTTTCTAGTTGTCCTTTGAAGAAAACATTGTCAATATACTATTCATTGCACTTTTTTCCAGTATCACATGATCATCTTGGAGCTCATGAAGCATGATTTAAAATCCTTTTTGATGTGGTCTGAGATAAAATGGTTGTATGAAGTAGGATTGTAGCTACCTCTAATTTTGAAGTATTCGTATATTTCTTTATAATAGTAGTACCTCTCCTTTCTTCTCCTACTACCACCATTTGTGTTTTTTTTAAGTTTTCAAAGATAGTTCTCACATTGTGAATATTTTTATCCTAGATGGAATCAAGATATTTAATTATCCTCTAATACTTCAAATTATAAATTTGACACAAGGTCATTTTAATAGTGCCAAAGTTTTAAAAAAAACTTGATCGATTCATATATAATTGGTTGATAGTACATCAAGTTCATTTCATTAGGGATTCTACTTTAAAAAGGAAATACAAACAATTACAAACATTAAATTGTTTTATAACTACCAACAGTGATTTATTAAACTTAAAAACTAACTCACTAATTAAAAATGCCAACGTTACCCCCTTATTACATTATTTCAAACAAGAGTAGAACATCACACGGGTTTTGAACCAAACCCTTCTAGAGCCTTTGATGAAGTGCCTTCACTAGCCTTCTTCGCTCACTTAAAAAAAAAAAAAACCAAATTGACTACATTGGTAGATCTCCTTACCATAGAACCTCTAGGAAACAACAAACCAACTGTACCAATAGATCTTCTAACTATAGAATATGCAACTGTGAACACAACACGAGAGAACATAAAAGTGTTCCCACTCCCCATGCATAATGACACACATTTCCTCCAGAATTCAACATCTCTTACAAGTGTCTAATGTCTCCTTTAGTACTACACATTAGACACTTTTCCTCTAAAATTCCACATCTCCTCCAAGTGTGTCTAATGCCTCCTTAAGTGTTCTAGAAATAATCCATCCTCTATTCTACAAATCACCAACCATAGATCTAGACATAAGATAACCTTTTCTCTAAAATTCTAAGTCTCCTATGAGTGTGATAAATTCCTTCTCAAGTGCTGAAAAAATCATCAACCAAATCGGGCCCCCCATACTCCTTAAAGGGAAAAGCATGATTCCAAGCCCCTCTTTTCCTAAGGGACACAAATATGCCAAGCCCCCTCTTTTCCTTTGAGACACAAATACATCGAGCCTACTCTTTTCTTCAATGAATAAATTAGAATGCTTCTCATGCAATGAATCATCTCTAAGGAAGAACATAGCTTGAGATGATGAAATCCTCCTATCCCCATTGCCTCTAGCCTCCTATTGGACTCATTTACATTCTATCTATTGTATATTATATGTGATTCTTTGATAACCTTCAAACTCTTATCAAGTGCAACATAAATAATCTCAAAGTTATAAGGAATATTACAAGTGATCCACTTTAATTTCCTTACAATGAGTTATCTATAATGAGGTTGATGGTTTGTCCATGGGTTCCTCCTATTCACCTATGATTACAAACTTATTCATGGAACATTTTAAGGAAATAGCTTTGTGTCCTTCCTCCCTTAAACCTAATCGATGGAAGTGGTATATAGATGACACTAATGTTTGTTAGCTTCATGGTGTTGATAGGTTGGAACTGTTTCATGCTCCACATTTATGAGGGTTGAGGAGACAACTTGGGGTAGTTCCACTTTGTTTAGGATCTGGTTCTTCAAATGAATATTATCTCATTATATATATTAATATTATGTAATCAACGCGCTTATATAGGTAGGCCTTCCTTAAGGGGGGTTTCAATAGGGACAACTCAATATAATGGTATTTTGATCAATCTATTAAGGGGGGAAATGTTGGCATAATACCGTTAAGTATAATCGTTGGCTCTCTATAACTGTTAAGTATAATCGTTGGCTCTCTATAACTATGAATAATTTATCTCCTTGCACCTCCTTCAGTCAAGGAATTCATCTTTATGAGGGTTAAGGAGATAACTCGGGGGAGCTCCACTTTGTTAAGGATATGGTTCTTCAAATGAATATTTTCTAAATATATATTCATTTTATGTAATCAACATTTTTCTATATGTTAACCTTCCTTAATGGGGGTTTCCTGAGGGCAAGGTCAATTTAATCATTTTTGGATCAATCTATTAAGGGGTGAAATATTGGCATAATACCAGTAAGTAAAATCGTTGACTCTCTATAACTATGGATTGGTTACTCATTAAATATTGTTTAGATGCTCATTACTCCTATATAAAAACACACCCTCACCTTATCAATAATACAATCAAGTTTTATCATTTTCTATCAAGTGTTTTCTATCCATACACTCTTTTCACTCCAACCTAATAAAGTATAAACAAAAAAAGTAATGGTATAACATTGCTTATTATCTTTTGCATTTCATGATTTAGAGTTGTATTAATTATTTCTTTAGATATTTTGTAGATCACGACTTGTGATAAGGTTAATTAGGATTTACAAAAAATCAAATTCAACACACATCATAGAAAAATCAAATTATTTATAAATATAATTATATTAAACTATTGAAGTAAAATGATATCAAAATTAAATGAAAATTGGCATACTCAAATATTATCTTTCCATATATAAATAAACTATCAAAATGTGAACATTTTCTAACTATATTTCAACAAGAACTCACATCCTTATTTTATGATAAATTAAATAATATTTAAATTTTTTGTATATTAATACTAAAAAACATCAATTTCTATAATAAAGACTTTTGGTGTTCATTATATGAAGAATTTTAGTAATATATAAAAATTTCGATGAATATATAAATAGCAATCCTTAGATTTTATTTTACTATATAATCTTTTCAACCAATTTTTTAAAATTATTTATTGATTCCTAAAATACATTTCAATGAATATAAAAAAATTACCATGTTTCTCATTATTTTTCTCCTCAAAAGACAACATTATTCATTCTTCTATAAAGTTGTACAAAAGTAAATGTAAGAATTACTTTTATGTTTTTAAAAATTATAAACTTGATAATTACATTACAATTATATCATGAAATATAATTTTATAGATTATATTTTATTATTTCGAATATAATTAACATAACAAAGACAAATTTTATTTATTATAATGACACGAAAAATATATATATTTAAGAAAAAATATAAAATCAACATATGTTTTGTTTGGCTAAAAAATATAAAATTATTACAAATTTACAATAATAAGAATTTGTCATGTATATGCAAGTATAGTCGTGCTTGTAGATGTCGATGTTGATGTAGCAGATATAGGCGTTTTTCTAGATGTTGATGTTGATGACGAATCACGTCGTGGAACATTATCCTGCGTAATGCTGAGATAAGCAGGCTTGTGGGATTTGGCAAGTTGGTCACGGAATTATTTGAAAGCATTGCATATACATTTATCATTGGTGGGCGCAGCGATGGATTTGCTTGTGTACAAAGCAGACCTACATGAATGCATCTTGACACTTGTTCATTAGGAAAACATTTCAATATAGACTTGTCAATCATATCTGTCATATTTCCATCCTTGTAACATCTCCACACCTGCATAAGAATGATGAATACTTAGCTTCATAAAGTATCTAACTTCAAATAACAAATTATATTAACGGATCTTTCTGTTATCTTACCCATTCCAAGAGGCTCTGAAATACAAGAAATGATCTACTGTCAGTGTTCTTTCTTCCACATATAATTTCTAAAATGACAACACCAAAACTGTAAACATCAGCTTTAACGGATAGTTGACCACCTAGAGCATACTCCGGCGCCATATAGCCACTGCATAATTAAGAATAAATATTAGATTAGAATACAACTCAGGTATCAATAGTAAGAAAATGAAACGAACCTAGAATACAAGACAATTAAAAATGTAAATTAATTTGGGAAGGAAAAATAATTAAAAAATTATTAAGTTCTTACAGTGTCCCTGCAACCTTTGTATTGACATGTGTCTCCTCAAGCTGAAACAACCTAGCTAAACCAAAATCTGATATTTTTGGTTGCATTCTCTCATCAAGCAAAATATTGCTTGCTTTTATATCCCGATGAATTATCTGCAACTGAGAATCTTGATGCAAATATAGAAGCCCACGGGCTACTCCAAGTATGATGTTCAAACGCTTTGGCCAGTCAAGCTCTTCTCTCCGCTGCGGATCTATATCCATACCCACAAAAAAATAACTCTATATAACTCTATATAAAGAACACATTTTATATTACACTTATTTATAATTTAGATGATAAACTTACGAAATAGTATCTGGTCAAGGCTCTTGTTAGACAAGAATTCATAAACAAGCAATCGTTCTGATCCCTCTGCGCAACATCCAAGCAGATTCACGAGATTACGATGTTGAATTTTGGCCACCAGCTTAACCTCGTTTAGGAACTGCTTTATCCCTTGCGATGACTGTACGGAAAGTCTCTTTACAGCTATTTGTATACCATTTGGCATGGTGCCCTGACATAAAAGAAAACACATAGACATAAATATTGAGATCTTCTTAAAAAGGGAAAATACAATAGATTTTAGGCTAAAATTTTTAGCATTTGTTCTTCATAATCTGTATATATATATAAAGTGGTAGAAAACTTTTTAAAAAAATTTTAAAAAACATACTATATTTTCACAAATCTGAAAAAACTTTTTGATCCATTCTACATAAGATTAGCTGCTGCCAATATTGAACATTATTTCACAATATAAACGTATAATAAAGTCCTCATCGGTAAAAGATTGGTTCAACCTTGCTTATGGTAAATTAATCCAGTGAAAAGGGCTCTCAAAAGATGCTTGTGACGATTAAGGAAGAGATTGCTAGCAGAGAGAAAATCAAATGACAGAGAAATTAGAAACAGCCAGCGTTGAGCAGAAGCAGATGGAAAATCGAATGATAAATTCTGGATCGCCAAACAACCAGCATAATCGAAAGCATAACATATCCGAGTAAATATTTGAACAGATAAAGATGGATGATGATTATTTCTGTTTACACGCAAAAATCCTGAACTGTTGACAGATCTGTGCTCAAAATCAAAACAAAACAACATTAAAAAGTAACAAAAAGAAGTCCAATTTGTACGGCTCAGAATATATTCCATTGTTCCATTCATAAATTATTGTGAGATAATATATAAATCTATTTCCTGAAGAGTCAAAATAAAATACTAAAAAATTTAAGAATGGATAAGTGAGCTCTTCAATTTAATAGTACATTTAATATTCCTGTCCAAACCCAAAAAAAAACGTGGTCGGTTAGGGTTATGGTACCTTGTATACAGAGCCAAATCCTCCCTCTCCGAGCTTGTTATCTTCATGGAAATCGCTAGTCGCAGCCTTGATATTTTCAAGATTAAAGATTATCTCCTGCTCTTCGCCGATCTCGCTGTCTACCTCTCTAACAGGAATCTCTGGATAAGTAATGCACCGGGGGAACAAATTCATATTTTGTATGTAATTAGAAATTAATTTTAAATGTCCACAATTCGACGATAATTAAGAGAAAATTCTTGATTCTGTTCTAACAAAACAAATTCGAAAAAAATCGATGAAATTTCGCCGAGAAAAATACCTTTCTTGAGGAGGGTGTGCTTCCAGAATACTGAAAACTTGAATTTTCTTTGGATAGCAAATAGGCATAATAGTAGCATCACCAATGATCCGCCAACAATACCCAGAACTATACCTACTTTCTTCGAAGACTTTGCTGCATAGAAAATTAATTTGAGCGCTTAGATATCCAAAATGGTCGGAATGTTGAATTCACAATATTTGAAAGAATATCAAGGAACAGTTAAAAATGGACAGCATCCATATCACTTATGGTTGATTTGCGTTTCGTTCTTCTCATTGTTACTAAGGATAAATCTTATATTTAATAATAACTAAAACTAGTTTGTAAGATATTGATCAATGTTATCAGATTTTCACAATCTATTGGAGATTATTTTATTAGTTTCTGATTTTGATTGTCTATTAATTTTTAGTATCAACCTTTCAGATTACACTCAGTGATCCACCATCAAGATGTGAAAGAGTGAAAAAGATGATCACTCTCTTACAATTCATGATGAATCAAAAAGTGTGATATAAAACATTGATACTAAAAATTCTTACACAATCAAAATCAGAAACTAATAAATTGATCTCGAATAAATTATGGAAATCTATCTTTCATCTGTTACATTCTCTCATCTTGATGCTATAGATCAGGAACCCAAATATTAATAGTATAAATTCAGACAGAATCAAAACTAGAAGCTAATAAATTGATTATAAGATATTGTTTCAAATATTACTCTCTTTTGGAGGTGATAATGGTGGCTGCTGAATCGATGGAGATAGTAGCGGTGGAGGCGGCGGTGGAGGCGATGGTGGAGGAGGGCTAGGATTAAAGAATTCGTACAACTCGTAACGAACAAAGCAGCTCCCCACCTCGTTCCTTCCTCCCTTAGAAGTTCGATTGCCTAGGAACGCCGTATCCAACAGATCACGGATAGCGGGTTGCAAGCATTTTTGGCAGTTCTCAACTAAAGCCAAATCCCTCCAACACTGAACCATACAGTATATTCGATAAAATGTAGTAGTAGTATTAGACCTGGAAGAATATCGAATTGGGGATAGAAGGGCTTCGCTTGACAGATTTGTGAAAACCTTCTTAACTGCAGAACGAACTACATCAGGCTCATCCGTGACCTCCTCTCCATTGACAATAATTCTTGAATTGACAATTACCTTTCCGAAGAAAGAATAATTATCGTAGCGTAAGAAGCACTTGTCCTTTCAGTTTCTACTGCTTCTCGCATTTTGACAACTCTCGCGAGTTTCGTTAGCTATGTCTTTTGAGCAGCTGAAGCATTCGTCCACGGTTGCTTCTCCATAACATTGGAAGAGACCATAAACTCTGTCTGGACTTTGACCGTACACAGACGTATTGAAATAATTTGGTGATGATGCATTGATATTCGTGGCAAGATCATTAATAACCATGTTCAAATTACGCTCGAAAGTAGCGCTTGTCTGGTTATTCCAGTCACATACTTTTGCTCCGTTGCAACAAGAAATAATAGGAGCACAACACAGACCAACTGTGGACATTTTGCATGGTAGACGATCTGCATGTTGTTTTATCCTTACAGAATTCATTCAGAAACCAGGCTTCTTATAATAATGTGATGGTCATGTTGCGTTGATTTATTCAATTCTTAAGATTGGGGTTGTTAACTTTCGACCTTTCTTAAGAATCGAATAAATCTGCGAAATATGACCTTCACATTGCTTCAAAAGTACAATTCGGTTTTGAAAACGTACTTATAATGACCTTAAACAATATAGTAATTTAGCTGTAAATATTCTTGGGAAAAGGATTGCAAGTGGCACGTTGATTATTAAGATCACGTTTGACATTTTCACATTGAGTTGTGTTACGAGTTTAATAGCTCTGAATTCTCTTTTAAATTTTGCTATAGTGATATGTTTTAAATCAATGCAATTTCTTTCTTCTCAACATAATTTTGTTCTTTGAAAAATGATGCATTGAAAAATTCTTCGCTGAAAAGTATGCCTGCTTAGTCTACCCGGACATTTAATGCAATATCAAAATTCCACTGTTTTTTCCTCAAAACATATAGAAGAATACTGGCATTCAAAAAGGTGGTGACCACAGCTACTGAATATTTTGTAAAATTGGTCTACATCCATTCATACATTGACGAGTGTTCAACAGTTATTATGGGAGAGAATAGGCCCAGATTTAATTCAAGCTTCCGGACCATGGATGGTCAAACCAGCGTTATTGAATTGAAATGTAGTTCATGGACCTACACAAACTAGCAATAACGTAGAGGGGAAGGCCATTGAAATGTAGCCGTAGAGAGGAAGGCCATTGAAATGTAGTTCCAAACGTGATCGAGAATTGCACATATGTAATGCTTCTCGAAGATCTTTGGAGTCAAAGCTCTTGTAAATTTGAAAGAAAAATAATATACTTTTATATTAAAGCGTTCTCTATTATTATTATAGAATAGAGAAATATAATATTTTGTGTAAATTTGTATTATTAAAATTTCAATGGCCTTTCTCTCTAAGTCATTGCTATTTTTTGTAGGTCTCTAAACTACATTTCTATTCAATAATGCTGGTTTGACCATCTATTATTCAGAGGCTTGAACTAAACCTAGGGTTATTCTCTCCCACAATAACAGTTGAACACTCACCAACATATGAACCAACATATGAATGCAAAGCAATTTTATCTTTAACAGAGCCCTCATTGCTAAACTGGGTTGGTTGCTAATAGAGAACAAAAAAGACTAGGTCAATCTCATCGGGGCCAAATACCTTCAAAACACACCTTATGACTCCTTCCTATATCATCCTAACTCTTCATTGGGCTCCCCTCTTTGGAACAACATTCTCAAAATTAAACATATGTTAAGAAAAGGTAGCACGAAGATAATTGGGGATGGTAATAGTGTAATTTTTTGGAGGATATCTGGAATCATGATAAAACTTTAGCGACACATAACAACTTCAACCAAATTAGAAGGTGGCTTGTTAGTAAAAACGGTGATATGGGTAGCAACTAAATTGAGTGGCAAGGTGATAAAGATTTGTGGAAAAACTTCAAAGGCCAATTACAAGGAAGTGAAGGCATACCTCCACATGTCAGTATAACTATGTAGAATGAATTAAACCCCATAATGTCTTTCTTACTTGATTGCTCCCTCTTTTCCCTGGAGAACAAAAATAAATGGATATGGAAATATAACTCTTCTGGAGCTTTTTCAGTGAGATCTTCTTACAAATGTTTGGAAGTTCAGGAACATAGCAACCAGGTGTGGAACCAGATTTGGATCCCTAACCTCATTCCTAAACTTAATTGCTTCTGGTAGATCACTGCCCATGGTAAATTTCTGACGATCGACAATCTGAATTGAAGAGACTTCTCAATGGTGAAAAAATGTGTTCTCTTTTAGTCAGATTGTTAAAGTAACGACCACTTGATTTTGCAATACCTCTATGTTTAGGAGTTGTGAGACTTATGTTTTCTTTGATCAATCTTGGGTGGGTAATGCCTAATTCTATGAGACTGTTCATGGACGAGTGGAATTTTCGTCCCTTCAATCACACTATTATAAAAAATCTTTGGGTCCAAATCTCTCCTTTCCTCACTTGGAACATATGGAAACAATTAAATAATAGAATATTTAGCGATCAATAAAAAAACAACACTCTACTCTTTAAAATTATCAAACATCAACTTAAGGAAAATATCAATGCTTCTACCTTTGGCAAAGGAAAAAATATTCAAACTCTCAAAGATTTGAGGGTTAAAAAAAATTGGGGAAGACAACACAACCTCCTAAACATTAATTAATGCAGTATAATGAAGATAAAACTTACTAAATGGATTCCCCTAGAGGCTCGATTGGTCAAATGTAATGTGGATGGTTGTGCCACAAGAAACCTGGGAAATCTTTTGCGGGTGGAGTTATTAGAGATTGGAAAGGTACTTTTATTGAAGACTTCTATAAAAATATTGGCGTTAGATCTAATAACATGGCTGAAGATATTGTTGCCTAGAAAGGCATAAAATTCCTCAAAGAGCTTAATTATGACAAAATAATACTTGAAGGAGATTCAAAGTTGATTATGGATTACTTGAACGAAAGTATTGGTTTTCCTTGGTATCTGGCAAGTATCCTGGAGCATTGTAAAAGAATTTTTCCACCTTTAGGCAATATGAAGTTAGCAACACTTTAAGAGAAGGAGTTAGTATTGATTACCTCATAGCTAATCTTGGCCTTAATTATCATGAATGGTGCTATGTTACTTTTGATTAGTTCCCCAAGAGGCTTAAAGAAATACTTGCAAATGAGAGAAGAGAAGGGAATGATCAACTCATATATAATGGGCTTTCTGTATGGAATAAATATTTGGGTGATTTTTTCTCTGGTGTGGAATTCTGGAGAAGGTATGAGGAATACCAATCAGTCAAATTACATGCCTTCTTATATCAAGAAACCTATGAATAATTTAGTGTGTCACTACTACATACAGGCATGTTTTAAAATATATCTTTAAGACGAAATTCCTCTTTTGTCTTAAGATTTCCTATTTTCCATAAAAATATATGTTTTCTATTGAGGTTAAAACAATTTTTGCAGGGAAAAACACTACAAAAAATGGAAAGACAGCAAAAAACAACTGCTGGGGGCAAAAGATGGAGACAATAGAAACCCCCCCAACACAAACTACCAGTAAAAAGAAGCTAAACCAATGAAAAGGATACATGCCTGAAAAATAGCCATAAAAATATGTGTTTTTAATTATATATTTACTTTTATTTTAACACAACAAAATGGAAAAGGCATAAAACACTAAGCGGGAAATTTATTAGGTCATTTGTAGTCTTATCCTCAAGGGAGCGGTTTAGATCTATTTTCACCATGTAAATCATGGGTCAAAAAACTCTCATCATGATCACAAGCCCAGAGCTAGGGTGCTCTATTTACTAGCCATTCACTCGACAACCCCACCAAACTACTCTTCAGCGCCCAAAAGTTCTCTTTTAACTCTGACTATGGTCCCTTTTAGCATGCCCTGCATCGCAATTTGGTAATTAGTGAAATATTCATATGCTCTCCATTTTGAGAATCCTATTCTACATGTATTTTAGTGCCAGCTCGAAGAAGATATAATTACCCGAATGGCCTAAGTGATGAAAGACATTATTGTTGGATGTTTGTCCTTGATGCATATGTTTTGACTAGCTGGCATTGTAGATTACGTGTGGTAACTAGAGGTTACTATTGAGTTATGAGTATGTTTTTCAGTTGACGGTGGTTGTCAACATTTGGTAATAATGCCACCACGTGTCATGTTAACATGGTGGACGTGAATCATCATATGTTTTTGTTAAGTTATGATTCATTATCGTATTCGAGCTTTCACTTTGCATATTATTTTTGATCTTACCCTAAGCTGAGGGCACCGCCATGGTTTTCTTAGTGCTGGTTTAATGGCTCTACTTGGAATTTGGGATTATGGGTTTTCAGTATGTTATTCTGCTTCATGTGAGGAATAGATTCATACTTGTTTTGTAGTTTCTTGGAAGGTATTTGCGAACTGGTGAAGGTTTATGTGTTTTTCCCTGTGAAATTTTTTGTTTACTAGGTAATTTTTGTGCTTAACTCAATGCTGATACATTTTGTATTATTTACTATGGTCTAGTTCTCCGAGCACCATGCATTCAGTAGTTATTCACAGGCAGTGATTGGGTTCTCAGTCTCTTACCACGGTATGTATTCTCAGGCATCGTATAAGGCATGCTTCTTCAAGTATGAAATCTCAGTGCATAGAATGAAAATAAAGATACTGTGACATCTCTTCAGTATTATGTCAACTAAGATTTTTTATTGATTTGGAGACTTGGGTATTGGTTTTGTGTTTTGATTATTTGTAGCGTACATTTGGGAAGCTGAAGATGAAGTTTCAGTCATTTGGGTTTTTGATATATATATTTGTAAACTTGGCTTCACATCTTTTTCTAAAGCTCTCGCAGTCTTTGTTATTCATCAGATTCAGTTATTGGGTTACATCTGTTATGAAATAGATTTATTTGAAAAGATGCATTCGTAACATATATTCAATTGTTAATATGAACAACTGTTTCTATTATCAGTTGAGTATCGGTTGGAATAGTTTTTCAGTTACAGTTGGAATAGTAAAATTAGTTTTGATTATCAGTTCCGAACTGTATTGTATTTTTTGAAAATCATATACTTCCTATTTTAAAAGGTGGAAGAGGTTGTTTTGAAAGTGTGTGAAAAAGAAGAGAAAAATAATTACTCTCAGAGATAAAAGTTGTATTGAGTGTTCTATTATATACAGTTTTGTATGTAAGGTGTATGTTGAATAAATGTATCCAATTACATATATAAAGTATGTGGTTTCAAGTTATTTGAAAAAGAAAGTGAAAGGCTATAAGCCAAGGAAAGCAGTAGGAGCTGCTATTGTATGAAAAGGGTATTTTGCAATAAAAGTACAGGTTCAATAGGAGTGGTTTTTCTCCCTGTGATAAAATCGTAAGGTTTTGAGGGTTTCCCACTCGGAAAAAATTTGTGTTGTCTTGTGAAGTTGCTTATTTACATTCTGTTTCATTCATATCAATCTACAAAACTATATTGTACAGAGAATTGTAATCAGGTTTTATGCTTGTCTTGTTAAAGTTTATATAGTATTGATTCACCCCCCCCTCTCAAAACTATCATCACTTCCAACAAGTGGTATCAGAGCTAGGGTCCCTGTCTCTATAGGGATTATCTAGGGATTTTTGGAAGTTAAATGGCTCAAGCAGAGGGTGCATCTCTGAGCAGAGCTCCATTGTTTGATGGCAATGATTATGTGTTTTGGAGAGTTAGAATGGAAGCCTTCATTAACTCTTTAGATATTAACATGTGGGAAGTAGTTGAAAATAAATATGTTATTCCTAATACAGTTCCTATAGATCCAGTTGAAAAAAGCAAATATGAACTTGATAAGAGAGCAAAGTTTGCTATTTTGTGTGGTCTTACCAAAGATGTGTTTGTTAAAGTTATGTATTGTAAATCTGCAAATGATATTTGGAATAAGTTAGAAACTATTTATCAAGGAGATGAGAAAGTAAAGGAATCAAAATTGATAACATTAAAAACTCAGTTTGATAACTTGAAGATGAATGAGGAAGAAA